>PVLD010036955.1:0-10592 GCA_004027595.1 Dinomys branickii
ACTGCACCCTTGGGCTCTAACCCTTTAGATTGGTGGGAGGGGTACAGGGCACCCTATGGGTTTGCAGAGGTTCTCCCGTGCAGTCCAGACCCTGCTAGGTCCCGGACCTTGGGGCCAATTTGGGCGTGGGCGCCACCAGCCTGGCTGAGAAGGTGACTGCCCGCCCACCACGCCCCCAGGTCCCTGGAGCTGTTCTTTGCCTGCAGCTCAGGCCGCACTGAGTCTCCCGTGGATGCACGGTCCCCCAGGCTGAGCCGCAAGTTCTCCTCACCGCCACCAACTGCGTCCAGGACCGCCTCGCCCGTGCCCACCCGGAAGCTGTCACTCAGCTCACCTGCCAGCTCCAGGACCAGCCCTCTGGACCTGACAGCAGCCTCAGTGTCTGGCAGCCCACCTGCCGTGCACAGCCCCACAGCATCCCCACCTCCGCATCCGGGTGAGTCTTGCGCTATAGCTGCCTGAGAGAGGCTTCCCCGGGTGTCTGGCCCAGGGCAGTGTCCACGCCAGGAGACAAGGGTGCCACCCCTCTCTGGCTCTGCTCCATCCTTGCCATGTCTCCAGGTGCACACTGAGGATTCTCCTTGGTTGTCCTGCCCCAGGGCCTTTGCACTTGCTCACCCCGCAGCCCACACAGCCTTCCTGGGAGTATAAGCTCCAGGAGGTCAGCAGCTCCAGCTGTCCTCTTGCCCTGCACATTCTCAGCACATGGGCCAGGGCCTGTACCAGAGTACATTTCTATGGAATGAATGAGTGAAGTAAAACACGTGAACACTGGATTGACCTCTGGTGGATCACCTGACCTGCTTCAGCCTGCTGCGCATGGGTGTGAGGACAAGATCCTTGGTGCTGCAGACACCCAGTGCCTTTCTGTGAGGGACATCAATGGTTTCTCAGCCCGATCAGCAAGGAGATTTCTTTAGTCCCTCTATATACAGTGGTGCCTCCGTTCACAAATTTAATTCTTTCCACAATTCTGATCAAAAACCAAATTGGACAAGAACTGAATCAAATTCAGTGATTAGGTTTAGCATTGACATTAGGAGGAAATTTGATTGAATTCTTGTCCAATTTGATTTGTGACCAGAATCATGGAAAGAATTAAGTTTGTGGGTACCAAGGTACCACTGTACATTTATTTAGGTACTTGTTTGTTTAAGACAGGGTCTCCCTATAGGTCGGGCTGGCCTTGAACTCACTATGTAGTCCAGGCTGGCCTCGAACTCACAGTGACCCTCTTGCCTCAGCCTCCTGAATGCTGAGATCCCAGGTGTGCGACCCCACATCTGACAGTGAATTTATTGTTGACATAAAAACTGAGCAATAACTCAGACAAAGGTTCACATTTCAAGGAAGACCCTGGTAGGATTTGACCTGGAGCAGCTGTCACGTTCAACAGCGGCCGCCTTAACCAAGAAACTGGCCACAATGACAACTTAGCAGCTGAGGAGGAGGAGGGAGGAAGGTTGAGAAGCCCTTGAACAACAAGCTTGAGTGAAGTCACGGTGCGTCCTCCTGGGGTCTAAGGAGGCAATGCAGGAGCTGACGGGGTGGCATCTGGTTCTGGGTTCGGCTCAGGGTTGGCCTGGGTTGGGCTCAGGAAAGTAGAGACTGTCCAGCCCAGCGTGGGAGGTGCAGGAGGGTCCCTGGAGCAGCCTGTGTCCTCCTGTCTTTTAGCCTAGGTGAGCTTTAGGACCAAGCGTCACAGTGTTGGACCTCGGTGCTCTGCAAGCTGAGAAGCAGGGTGGCCACACCAGGCAGCTTCTGTGCAGAGGGAACTTGGGGAGTGGAGGGTGCGTGATGGTCCTGTACCAAAGCCGCTACGAAGAGTTCAGGTCTTCTACCCACCAGTGTGGCACACGGATGCAAAAGAAAGACAAAGAGAGAAAGTTCTGTAGTTGAGGAGCTTTGGGATGATGCACTGTTCTCTGTGGAACAAAAGCCCAACAGCTCATAGCTTTTGTTGGTATCCGTCAGGGACACGGGTGGGGTTGAGGCAGAGTGCCGGGGAAAGGGGTTTTGCAGGCATGGACGGTAAGAAGAAACAGAGCCTCCTGCACCAGGCATAAGGCCCTTTAACTTGATGTGTACAAGGCTGGCACCTTTGCTGCCAGGAAGATTAATTCTTTCTGAGTTTCATGGCCTCAGTGAGAGGTTACCTCATATCTTAGCCCTGGAAGCTCATAGGCTTCTGCTTGAGCCCCCATTCCAGCCATGGGGGCAGTTCTCTCTCACATTCTGCCTTGAGACACTTTGGCTTCTTGACCGGACTCAATCAATATAGCCAGCTCTGCATATCACAGTGAATAGGGATGAAGGAGAGGTCAAGGAAAGATGGAGGCAAGGAGCTCCATTTCTCAGGAGAGTGCATCTTGGCGGGCTCCCACAGCCTGGAGGCAGCTGCCACTCCTGAGAGCCGCAGATGGCACTGCTCCCGTGGGGACAGCCCTTGCATTATGCAGATGCTGTGGGAGTCCAACAGATGGACCCTGGTACCGTCTTGCAACTGAGCACTGCAGTACTCCTTAAGAGTTTCCCTTTTCTGCCCCTCCTCCTTCCTGTCTTTATGATGTTTGAGTTAAGATCATGCTGCCATCCTGAAGTACGCAAGCAGCAGATCTCTAGCCTTGGGGACCAGCATCCTGCTTCCTGTTTCTAAGAGTCTAGCTACTCTAAGGATCTGCTAGAAGTGGAATCGCAGTATTTTTCCTTTCTGGCTGGGTTATTACACTTAGCATAATGTCTTCAAGGTTCATCCATTGCTGTAGCATATGATGAAATTTCCTTCTTTTTAAAGGATAAATAGTGTTCCATTATGTGGATATACTGGTATTTCTTGCACCTCTTGGGTTTTTTGCAGAGAGCATGAGTGTGTAAGTGTCTCTTCAAGACCTTGATTTCTATATATATTGAAGTTATATACACACACATATATGTGTGCTCTTGTAGTATCTTTCTGTGCGCTGGTGCAGCAGGAAAGGTGCACACCCACCAGCGGGACTGTTAGACCACATGGTATTCCACTTTTAACTTTGGGAGGAACCTCTGCATTGTTTTGCACAGTGGATATACCATTTTGCACACCTATCAGCCATGCACAGCTCACCAACTTGTTACTTTCAATGGTTTTCTTGTTTTATAGTGACTCTCTTCACGGGTTTTAGGCGAGGATCTTTCTTTTTTATAATTCCCCGAAAGTTGCATTCTACTTTGGCTAAAGACTAGAGGTATAAGTACTAGTTATTTTTTTTAATAGGAAAGCACAATGTGGGCTCTGTGGATCACCTCTGGAACACATGTGACAGTTCCAGAGGTCCCCAGGTGAGCGGCCAGTGCTCCCCACGGTAGATGTCCCATGTTCATCTGTTGTGTGCCAGTGTCTGGGGTTTGGTCACCACCTTCCCCTGCCTCTGGTCTTTAGGGCCAAGCCCATCAGGTACAGTGAAGGTCCAGGGCCATGCTGAGAGCCCTGCCTGAGACTGTATCCAGGATACAGAAGGAAGGGGTAGGTTGTTTGTGGAGCAGCAAGCTGGGTGAAAGTTAGGTCCAGGGTGCCCATCTATTTTGTATTGCTAAGACAGAATCTCTAGACAGGGTCATTCGTAATGGGTACACATTTGTTTCTCACGGCTGGGAAGTCCAAGGTCTTGACCATCCATCCTGGAAGGCCCTTCCTGCTGGGCCCCAGGAGAGGATGAAGGAGGATCCGCCCACCCTCTGTAAGGAGCCTCCTCCCTGGGGCAGCCTCCGACCTTTAGTGACCTCACCCCCTGCACGCACAGTTGCGTGAGGGATTAAATTTTCAGCACTTGAACATGGGGCCACCTTCAAACTACAGCACAGGGAGACCCAGATAAGTGAGGAGATCGGGCTCAGGCACGACACTGACGTTTTGGCAGGGGCGGGGTCTTTGTGGACACCTCTGGTGGCTGATCGCTCGGAGCCTGTGAATAAAGGTGTTGGCTGCTACATCACAGAAGGTGCTAACACTGAAGGCTTTGTGCTTGTATTTCTGAGTGGATCTGCTGTGGAACAACCTAGTGTTCCAGCTTCAGGAATTAGTTTATGCAAATTCTTCATAGGTTGGAGATGCTTGTATCATTTTGACATTGCAGGCCAGCGACTCTGCATCCCCCGGAAAGCTGGAGGTGGACTGGCCTGTGGGGTCTGCCTTTCCTCTCTCGAGACTGGAGAGAGGAAATCTTGTGGGAAGAAAGCTTTGACTTCAGGCTGCAGTTGTGGCAGTTCTTGGGCATTTTTCTCCCGTCCAAGTACTAACCAGGCCTGACCCTGCTTAGCTTCTGAGATCAGACGAGATTGGGTGCGTTCAGGGTGGTGTGACTGTAGACTCTCAGGCATTCTTCTAAGTAGGAAAAATGAAAGAATCACAGACTTAATTTTCTTTTCTATTCTACATTCGAACGTGGGCAGCATTGGCTGTGGAGACCTTTAGAGAAGTTGTGGGTGAATGGTTTCGTACACATCTGAAAGTTCATTGTGTAAGCATGTGTGTGTGTGTGTGTGTGTGTGTGCAAGCTGGGGGTGCTCCTTTGCTAACCCTCCTGACTTGTCTTGAAGATTCCATTTGGCAGAGAAGAGGGAGATGCTGACCCCCATTTAAAGTGAAACATGTTCGCATGTGCTTTGCATAGTGTTGCCAGTGGCAGACTTGGCTCAGGTCCTGCCCCAGAGCTCCCACCCTTTCTGCCTCTTTGCTCGGGGTACCGTTCTCGGGCAATGTGGGTTTGCCCCCGAGGCCCCACTCACTGCTGCCGCCTGGAGAGCTTTGGAACATGCTTTCGAAAACTACTACTGACCTTGGTGCAGTTTGATTGCTGTTCTTTTTTTTTTTTGCGGTACTGGGGATCGAACTCAGGACCCTGCGCTTGCTAGGCAAAGCGCTTATTCCACTGAGCTATATCCCCAGCCCCTGATTGCTGTTCTGTCATGCCAGTTTTGCAGCATTTCCTGGCAGGGGAACTTCAGATGGTGTGAAGGGAAAGAGAAGAAATAGGGAATAGCCCTCAAAATGAGCAAGGCGGCAAATGCTTTCCGGAAAAAGTAACGCAGCTTTCTCTCCTCCCAGCCTACTTCCCCAGCCGTTCTGGGCTCACACAGCATCCCCTAGTGCCCTCCTTCCTGCTGCCAGGCAGACCCTACCTTCTTCTATAAAAAATTTTTAAATTTTTATCAACCCACGTGTGCAGTTCGTGGCGACCACACGCCTCGGGGCGGTTGGCGCATGCTCAGAACACAGCTTCGGTCTCACCATGTCGGCTCCCTCCCCCTCCATCTCTCCATCTTCTTCCCTTCTGCAAAACGTCTGTCTCCCCATTTCCTATTATCTGTCTTTTAATTTGCTCTTTATTTATATTTTGGATTCCTCCTATAAGAGAGATCGTATGACGTTTAAGTGTGTGTCTGATGTGCTTCACATGTTATTATGATCGAAAGGCGCATCCCTTCTGCTTACGACTCAGGTCTATCACTCTTCACAGCAGACTAGTGCTCCATGGTGTGTAATCGCCCCTTTTCTTTATCCCTTCATCTGTTGGTGCATGCACAGGCTTCAGCCTCCTTTGTCCACCCCAGGTGCTCCTCCGACCCCAACAGCAGCGTAACTCAGGTGCTTCTCTGCCATGGCTTCTCTATGAAAAGTCAGCCCCTGGCAGGCAGGAAGGGGAACCCCTTACCCAAGCAGTGCCCCAGACCATACCATGCACCTTGCTGCTGGTGTGGCCCAGCTCTGAGCTGAGCATAGCCTGCGCTGGGCCTAGCGATTTCCCGCTTCCAGCATTGCCTGAGGTCACGTGTGCACGCGTGCTCTGCGGGCTTGGCATGGAGTGGACCGGACTGAACCCGGAGGAGGTGCTGCCCCCACCCGCAGGCCAGGCTCTCCTCCTGTGCCTCCCGGAGTGCGCAGCACTGTCCTTTGCTCTCCTGACTCCTGGATGTTGCGGTCTGATCCAGTGCTCTCCCAGGGACCTTTTGGGCCTCTGCATATCACTGACCACAGACCCCTCCTCTGCCTCGTCCCGCAGCCTGGTGTTTGCTATTCCACCCGCTCCTACACAGCAGATGCCGCCCGTGCTGTGGCGCGGGGAGCTATTTTGATCACAATGAAACCAACAGCTAAGCACTGATGTTTTCGTCTGCATCTTGCAGCCCTGCCAGCTTTACTGTAATTATGTCATTCAAGGAAAGAGTCCAACCATTTCCTGTTCCTGGCCCCTTTGAAAAGATGAAAATTGTGGCCCTGTTTCTAAGGAGTGTAAAACCGGCTCTGTGGGAAGTCATTAGGGATTCTACCACGTTTATCAAGTGAAATCTTAAACAGCATTCAAAAAAGCAGCAGCTGGGGTGGCCAGAGTCCTGTCCCATGAGTGGAGCTGACATTTAGCCTTAATCTGTGGAATCAGTGAAAAGCAGAAAGGGACGAAGTGAAGAGTTGCTGGATGTGTATCCGCGTGGGTGTGACACCGTGCCTTGGAAGAGCACTCATGAGCTTACAGTTGTACCGGGTCGATAGCCAGGGAAAGGGAAGCAGGTGCAGCCTGGCTCTGTGGCTCCAGGTTGGGGGTCTGTCCGTCTTGTGATGTCCCTGCAGCAAGGAGGCTTCAATTGTCTTAAACTCCCTTCGTGGTTCACTTGGGAGGTTTCCACTGCTTCCTGCTGCTCTGTGGCTCCAGCTCCCAGGGGCTTGGGGAGGCTGGGAGGAAGTCGGTGCCACCTGGTGGGTCTCGAGACTTGGGCAGGAGTCGATCTGCAGTGTGACTTTGATTTTGGGTGGTGCAGGTATCCCTAGCCACACCAGGTGAGTGCGGCAGTGCAGGAGGGTGCAGAGCCCTGGAGGCTCCTGAGTGGGGTCCCTGACAGAGCTTCACACTGTGGTTGCTTCAGGGGCCAGCCCAGGCACAGAGGTTGCCAGTTGTAACTTTGATCCCAGTCTGATTCATACTCTGAAAAAGTCTCTTTTTCTCCACTCCAGGAAAGGCCAGACTCCCTACAGGCAGAAAGCCCACTGCAGACCCCTGTCTTGTTTTATTTAACAATAGAGGCTGGCCTCCTTGCTGTCAGCCATGGTCTGAAGATCATCAGGTCATGGCTGAGGAAGGTCCATGTCCTTAGCATGTTGCTGGGAGGAAGGACTTAGTTTCTTGAGAAAGTCTTTTAAAGGTGGAGGCTACAGGAAACACACATCACCTTTAAGGCATTTTCTGGTCTCCACACGTGACACTGGCAAGATGCCCTTGGATCCCCAGCCTCGTTGTAAAACCCTGCTGTTTCCCAACAGCTGCCCTGGAGTCGACGCCCGCAGAGCGAGCAGCTGTAGAAAGCAGCCCGGCAGTGGATGCCACAGAGTTGTCCCCATGCAGGTCCCCCTCGACGCCCCGGCACCTCCGCTATCGGCAGCCTGGAGGTGAGCACTGCACCAGGGGCCCCCAAACAGAACAGCGTAGGGTAGGGTCTGGTGTCTGCCTCACCCCCAAACTTCCTAGTATGGGGGGTAGAATGAATTGGAAGTAGTGATGTTTAGGATGGACCCAGGAGTGAAGGGCGGGTGCGGAGGGGGTGTGCCTGACAGGCCTGTGTGGTCCCCCACTTTGTGTGGCATGAGGTAGATGGAGAGGCCTGGCACAGGGTGGGGGACAGCCCAGGGACCCTACCATGTGCCTGACTCTAATTCTTTACCAGGGGTTGGGGTAGTCTTAGGAATGGACTAGGGGCGCCCCACCATTGGGGAGCTTTTGTCTAAAATATCTAAAATAAGGCCCAGTTCCAGGGGACCCCATCATTGTTGTTAGTAATAAAAATGTATATTTTCTCATATATATGGTTATGGAAATTGAAAAGTATAATTCCATAATTTGGGAACAGAGAAAATGTCCTGTAATTGGCGAAACAGTCGGAGCAGAAGGTAGAAGTTTTTATGCGCACCCCCCATCGCTCAGATAAGAATACCCAAATAACTGTTGTTCTGAAATTCCCCCCAAACCAGTTATTTCAGTCAGAAGAGAAAATTACACAGTTGTGAAAGATTCACCCCTGATAACCTGGGAGAAATGGAAAGACATGTTTTGCTTTCGTATGCAAGACTCACGCAGGGCGCCCAGGCATGACATGAAGTGTGGCTTCCCAGGTCACTTCATCTGCGGCCTCAGCCACTTGGCAGTGGTTGTTCTCACTGTCCTTGTTTCTGAGAGCAATGACAAGGGTCCGGCTGGGCCGTCGTCAGGTTGGTCCCGTTGGACATTCATCCTTAGGGCTCTCAGCAGTTGTGGGCCACCTGCCCTTTGAGAGCTTCTGGGAACCGAGCTTGACAAGCTAGACCACCCTGGCTTGCCATGGGACTGCTGTGGCATTCGAGATCTCTGTGCTGCTTGTTCTTAGTGCCTTAGGTTAGTGCAGGCCTGGCAGTCTCTGTGACCAGAGTCATATAGAGCGGACCCTCTTGAGTGAATGCCCGAAAGAGTTTGAGATTACAGCCCAGGGAAGTAAGACTTTACAAAAGCAAGTGGGAGCTAGAAGCTGTTCACTATCTCGTCAGTTATTTTCTCATCGCTGGAACACAGTGCCCTGCCGAGAGGTTAAAGGAGGAAAGGTTTATTTTGGGTCATACCGTGCAGAGGTTTCTGTCCATAGTTGGTTGGTTCCAGGGCAGGGTGCTATGACAGAGGGACCTGGCAGGGCAGGGCTGCTCATGGCGTGGATGGCAGCAGGAAGCAGTGAGAGATTGAGGGAGCAGGAGGGAGGTAGACCTTGCCAGACCACGCCTCAGTGACCACCTCCTCCCACGAGGCCCCACCTCCTGACATCCACCCGGCTATAACATAATCAGTGGACTTATCCAGTGTCACATACCCATGGTCCGGTACCACAAACCCATGATCTGGTACCACAACCCATGACCTAGTACCGCACACTTGTGACCCGGTACCACACACCAGTATCATGACCCAGCCACTCCCGGGGCCTCACCCGTGACTGCATGAGGCGTTGGTCAGGGAGCATCTGGATATAAGCCATAACAACTATATTCACGTGTAAACTTTCTTAATTCTTAGAGAGGATTGTTTGGAAATTTTCTTGTTTGTGGGCTCCTCTGCCTGGTTTTCTTTCCTGCTAGGATGAAGTCACAGAAACCTAGAAGGGAGGCTGAAATCTGTGTTAACACAGTGGAACCCAGTGGGAGATTGTCGCATTTTCTGCCGTGGTTGTCCCCTATGTGCAACCTGCTTTAGGGCTGGACACGCCACGCAGCGCTTCTCCTGCTTGCTTACTGGCATATTGAAGCGTGATTGTATGACTTGCAGAGTGACTAAAGAGAACACTGCAGGCAGACTTGTAGCTCACTAATGCCCCTGGAGGAAAAGCACAGGTGCCAGTGGCCTTCCCGGTTGGCGCAGTCGGGAGTGAGGGGCTGCCCAGCCTCTCAGTTCAGGCTTTAATTTCACAAGGGCTGTCCCTCACCCAGCACTCCTTTTAAAGGTGCTTTGAGAGGAGATCCTATCATAACATGATGTAGATTTTAAATAAACATTTTATCTTGTACAATTCACAGGACTTGAAAGTATAGTTAAGTAGATTTTATGTATTCACAGTTCAGACAGCCATGACCATTAATTCTAGAACATTCTGATCCCCCCAAAAGAAACCCAGTGCAGGTTTTTGTGTGGCTGTGTGTTCTTATCCCTCTTGGTTATACTTCTGGTGTGGGGTGTTGGTGTATAGTCTTACTATTCACCCCTTAGCAGGTATGCCACAAGATATGGGCCCAACCCTTCACCCACCTTTGAATAAAATGTGAGAACTTCCACCATAGAACTGTGTCCATGTGACTCACCTTCCCTTCCTTCTCTTCTGCACAACCAGGACAGACAGCAGACAGCACCCACTGCTCCGTTTCGCCAGCTTCTGCCTTTGCAATTGCCACAGCTGCAGCAGGACACGGGGGTTCCCCGGGTGAGTAGGGGTGTGCCAGGGACGGGCTCATGGCCCTGTCCGCCTGGGGCTTCATGGTGCGTCTCCAGGTCTGGAGTGGGCTCTGTTCACGAAGCACCATGGGGAATCCTGTCCTTCGTGACATGGATAATCCTGCAGGACACTGTATTAAGTAACATAGGACGTGTGGTTAAAAAGTACAGAGAGTAGTTAGATGAAAAAAATTATTAGTGTAGTAAAAGATACATTGTCATGAGTCCCCCCCAAATCCTCCTCACGTCGGATACTGGAGCCATTCTGGAGGCCTTTCCTGAGTGCCTGTCCTGGCTGCTTTGGTGTCCTAAATCATCCAGAATGTTTTCCTTTCCTGGTCATTTTGACTTTGGGGAAGAGCTGGACGTCACAGGGTACCAGACCCAGTGACTAAGGTGGGTGAGGACACAGCAACATGTTCTTTTTTTATTTTTTTATTTTAGAAACATAAAAGTACAAAAACATATTGACAAACAGACACCCATTATCATAGAAAATAGTACAATCACAACTAATCTATAGACAAGGTGATATGGTCTCAACAGTAGTTGTTGCTTTATCCATTGATATCTTCGAATTGTAGATGTGTGGACCCATATACAGACATGCAAATTTAGTCA
>PVLD010036956.1:0-10594 GCA_004027595.1 Dinomys branickii
TCCAGACCATGTGGCTCCAGCATTACCGTTCCCCACCCCTTGCAGCTGGGCAATGGGTCTCCGAAGCTGAAGCTATGAATGCCGAAACGAGGGCGTGGGCCAGGGGTGTGCTTGGAGCGGCAACCTCCTCCCTCTCTATCTCGTCTCCCTCCAACTGCGCCATGTCAGATCTGCGATCCCCTCCTCCGGAGGAGGTTCTACTTAGACTTTCCGAGGGTTTCACTTCCTATCTCAGATCCCTCCCGAGTTCAGGATATCCACCTCCCTCCTCTCTGTCCTTCACATATTGCTATATTGCCATGTCTGAGTGGCATTCCTCCGGGAGGTTCTCTCTCTGCTGCCCAGCCAGTCACCATGGGTTCATATAACGTTCATATATGCAAGCAGTATGGAGACACTCTTGTTGCTCGCATCGGTAGTCTGGGGTGAGTCTTAAAGCCTGTGGACTCGTCCCATTGCTGTCAGGAACAGGTGGTGATTGCGCAGGCCGCCGAGGCTCAAGGTGCTCACAGAGGGCGTTCAGGGTGAGAGCCGAAGCCCAGTACCTCAGTTCATGCTTCCTGCTTGATGCTGGAGTGAGAAGGGCATGGTGTCGTGTGAGCCACCTCCATCTGTCCCCAGCCCTTTTAACAATTTTTTTTTACTTTGAGACAGAGGTTTGCAAATTCACTAAGTTGTTTAAGCTGGACTCAAACTTGCAATCCTCTTGCCGCAATCTTTCAGATCTTTCTGGGATTACATACCTGTGTCACCATACCCAGCTAATTTTCTTTCATTTTAATGTATTAAAGTTTTATAGCCACATGTGACTGATGGGTTCTGTATTAGCACAGATTAAGCATATGGGAGACTTAGCCTCACTTTGTAGTCCAGGACTCAGAGAAAGCATGTGACTTGTCTAAAGTCCTACAGCTTGTAAGTGGCAGTGCTGGGATCGTCTCTCCTGAGTGCAGCAGAGAGGATTCCTTAACCCACAAACACTGTGCCACATGCAAACAGGGCGCAGCCAAGGGAGCTTCACTGCGTAACTGTGTGAGCCTGATGTGAGGGGTTTCTTGCCTAGGAGTCCCACAGAGGCCTGAGGGTTTAGCAAGGTGAAGACTGTCTTCCTGGATCCTCGTGCTATCCCTGCCACCAGACAACATGAGTGCATCGTGCCCTGACCTCATCTGCTCAGAGTGTCACCTGGGGGGAAAAGTAAGAGTTGTCCAGTATGACTAGTGTCCTCAGAAGAGGAGGGCGACCCAGGCCCTTGATGGGGAGGCCCTGTGAAGATGCAGGCAGAGACAGGGAACCCTGGGCCACTAGGACCTGGGAGAGGTGAGAAAGGGTCTTCCCGGAGCCTTCAGAGCCTTGCTGACACCTGCTTTAGGGTTTCCAGCCTTCAGAACCAGGACAATAAACTTTGTTGTTTTAAGACATTCGGTTTTGGTTCTGAATGGCAGCCCTAGGAAACTACTGTAAGGAGTGGGGATGGGGATTTTAAGGAGTTGAACATCTGTTTCAGTGCCTGGCAGGGGTAGGTGTGAGGAAATATTTTTCCCCTCCCTTCACAGTTCTAGGATCCTCCAATATTGAGGAGGAGAGATAAGTGATGTGGTTAACATCATACACAGGGTTGGACTTGCTACTCCTGTGAACTTATTTTGAGTAAGTTATTTGACTTTTCTGGTCTTATTTCTAAGAAAGAGAAAAGCAGCCCTGATTTCTGGGAGAACAGCCTGGCTGCATCAGCACTGGTGTGGTAAGGTTGGAAGCTGGTCCAGCACTCAGAGTGGGCCCTTGTACCACACACAAGGCACAATCAAAATATACAGTGAATGTTTACATTAAAAATTATTACATAAAAAGTTACAATGCCATTTATTACCCTCAACATAACCCCTCGCTTCAAACACACTTATCCTGTCACTTTTGTCACTTTCTGAAGCAGGTCTGGAGGTCCTCTTTCATGAGTGTCTTTCTGAAGTGAATGCTGCTGCTAAGTGCCATCCCACGGAAAGGCAGCCTTGTAAAACATGACAGTGTGTTGATCCACCTTAGTCTTTGGCTTTTGCCCATTGGGACTTCGGGCTGTACCTTAAAATAAAAATGATCATGAAAGGTAAATGTTTTGTTTTGATTCAATTCAGGACATTGAGACAGCCACGTTAATGCAAAGAGGTAATGAAAGAGGACTTTCAGAACTGCTTCAGAAATTGGTAAGAATGACGGGATATGTGTGTTTGAAGTGGGGGGGGAACATCTTGGGGGGGACTCACGGCGACATGTCTTTTACTGTAATATATTTTAAACATTCATGCTGCGTACAACTTCTCAGCAAGGGGGTTAGAAAAGGCCACTCTGTAACAACTGGAAGTCAAGATGAAAACAAGAGAATACTTCATGCTCGTGTCTCCACATAGACAAAACATGAGCCTTGTCCTGACCACAAAGTGGCCGAACAATTCTTTGCTCTGACTAGCGGGACTGTTTCTTTAGTGATCTCAGCTTCAGCCAAGCTTCATTGCTCTCACCATCTAGGTAAGATATATTAAAATAATCATGGAGTTATGTCCACTTCCTGAAAGTATCCAACCTAGAACAAAACCCCACTTCCTGAACCATTCTCCAAACCTCCTAACAGGAGCCCAAATCTGAATAGTCTTTTCCAATACCCCTTTATGGGGATGGCCCATAATTCCCATGGTGATGTCTCTTTCCTTACAAGTCAGTAAACCCAGAGTGCTCACCACAGTGTAATTCTGGTGGAGCCTGACTGTCAGACAAGAAGAGTAGCCAGAATCAGCCAGTCAATATCTCCTATAGAGCAGAGCCTGGTGCCTGGTGAGTGGTAGATAAAGTGCTTATCGTGATTGGGATTGTGGACTGACTCAGCATCTCTCTTCCTTTTCAGTAACAACACTGAAATTCCGTGGGGTGCCATCTCTCCTCTGTTATCATACCACCGCTTTGGTTCTAGTCGAGGTCACTACTGCCTCCAGGAGTAGGCATGTGACTCAGATCTGCCCAGTCAGCACACTCCACGCCCTAACTACAGTAATTGGCTCAGAGATAGTATGTGACACTAGTTTGTCCAATCAGATTGTATCCTGGGACCTATGTGGGTGCTCCTGGAAACACCTAGGAGGACTGAGAGAAATTTGGTCTGGGTTGTTAAATGCCACTAGGAGAAGCCTAAAAATGAAGCTGGTGAAATGGAAGGCATATAACCCCTTCCTGTATAAGATAATGTCCTGTAACATCTATTCCTATATAACAATAGTTTCCTAGGTGATAATACAGGTAGTCCTTAAACCTCTGTGATTATCTTGCTGTGGAAAAGAAATTAAAGGTACTAAATCTGTGTGAGTTCTAAGAATGTTTTTGTGTGTGTGTGTGTGTGTGTGTGTGTGTGTGTGTGCGCGCACAAATGGATCAAAGGTGACTGAATCAGGTGAATGAGTTTTACCTGACGAATGTTTTCAGTGTGTGGATTCACGGAACTTGGTCTCCTTTAGCAGTTGAGTCATGGTAAGCCAGCTTCATCACCATACCTACAGGGAGGGGTGGTCCAGGAGTGGGTGGAGCAGAGTGCCCTGGAAGGAGGAGCAGAAGCTGGGGTCAGCCATGTGCCGGGCTGTGTGTGGGCTGTTGGATGGTCCCTGAAGCTCAGCCCTGCACTTGTGCTGTCCCTTGGATCTTGGAGGGGCCATTACATGGCCTCAGCTTCTAAACACAGCCATCTAGAAGGAGCAAGGTAGGAGTTGGGGAAGTGCAAGAGGCAGTGTCTCTTTTTTCTTTTCCATCTGGGGCAGGAGATCAGAGTGCATGGCTTGTGGGTTATGGAGCTCCAGAGGGTTCACATCCTGGCTCTCCCGCTTGCCATCTCTTTAACCTTCTGTGTATTTCCTAACCTCAATTTACACCTTTGCAAACTGGAGAGGGAGGAAAGGTGTGTTGGGGCTGGCCCGCCCAACAGTGCTCAGTGAAGAGCAGCCCCTGCTCCAGGTGCCCCTGGGCCTGTTGCCTCTGTGAACACCTGGGGCCCAGTGCTGTGCTGGCCATGAGCTGAGTGCTCTGCAGCCAGCTCTGGGCATGCTCTGCTACCAGGCACTTGCAGCTGCCGATTTGGGGGTGGGTGTGGCTGGTGTACTTGTGCTGGTTGTTCCCACCACTGCCCTCCCATCTCTGACCCATCCTGTGATACTGGGACTCTGTGTCCAACCTGTGGGGTCACTGGAAGCTTGCAGGAAATGGCTTTGGCAGAGAAACCAGTCACAGCAGCAGGACTGGAATCGCTCACAATGCTGGAATGCCACTTGATTTTGCCTCCACCTTGCCTCCAGTTGTATCTCGGTCCTGTCCCCACTTCTTATAACCCTGGAGCCACCTGGGCCTCTGTGCTGCTTCCAGAACATTCCAGTTAGGCTCTCATGCCTCTACCTTTGCTTTTGAAAAATACTTTTGAGGGTTTATTCAGTTAGACCTTTCAAACAACTTTTATGAGTGCATGTCTGCACTACCTAATGACTACCTTCCTCATAGGGAGCTGTTACATACACATATAACATCTTACTTCTGCTTTTCCCATTTCCTCCGTCTTCCCCTTTCCTCCATCTCTTGGTCCCCTTCCATTTGAAAAGACCTATCTCTTTCATAATACCTATTTTTGTTTTGCTCTTTAAATCATTCATACTTTGGGTTTTTCATATAAGAGAAACCATGTGCTATTTAAGCTTGTATGGCTGATTTATTTTGCTTAACATCATGGTCTCGAGGTGCATCCATTTTCCTACAAATAACTCACACTTACCCTTCTTTCTCTCTGTCTTTGCTTTGGCTATTTTCTGTCTAGCACACTCTTCCAGTTCTTCCCAAGCCTCACTCCTTCTCATTCTTTGGCTCTTAACTCTCACATCCTCTCTTCAGACAGGGTTTTTATGACCAGTCTAAAGTTACTCCCTCTGAAACCTCAAGAGGAAGAGATAACAATCATAAATATATATGCACTAAATACAGCAGCATCCAACTATATAAGACAACTATTAGCAGACATGAAAAATCCAATGAGCAATAGCATGATTGTAATGGGAGACTTCAATACCACATTGTCACAAAGAGATAGATCAACTAGACAAAAAAGTCAGCAAAGAAATAACATCTGAATTACATGTGTTGTCACATTGTCACAAAGAGATAGATCAACTAGACATTGTCACAAAGAGATAGATCAACTAGACAAAAAAGTCAGCAAAGAAATAACAGATCTGAACCAAAACTGTGAACAAATAGACTTACTAGATGCTTACAGAATGTTCCATCCCACAATGTCAGAATAAATATTCTTCTCTGCTGCATATGGAACAGTCTCTAAAATAGACCATAAACTAGCCCATAGAACATGCTTAGCTAAATGCAAAGGAACTGAAATTACCCCAGGCATATTATCTGACCATAGTGCAATGAAATTGGAAATTAATCACAAAAGGAACCACAAAACTCCATAAACACATGTAAATTATATAACAGCCTACTGAATCACCAATGAGTCACAGATGAAATTAAAGAAGAAATTAAACAATATTTATAAACAAAAACATAAGTACAACTTACCAGAATCTGTGGGATGCACTGAAAGCAGTCCTCAGGAGGAAGTTTGTAGCAGTGAACTCACACATGAGGAAAACAGAATGAGAGCAAATAGCCCAATGTTGCTACTCAAGCTTTTAGAAAAAGAACAAGCTAAGCCAAAGCCCAAAGAAGGGAGGAGATTATAAAGATCAGGGCAGAAATTAACACAACCGAGACTAAGAAAACAATACAAAGAATTAATGGATCAAAGTTGGTTTTTTGAAAGAACAAATAAAATTGACAAACCCTTAGCTAATCTTATCAAAAAAAAAAAGAAAGAAAAAACTCAATTCATGCAGTAGTGAATGAGAAGAGTGAAATCACTACAGATCCTGTAGAAATTCAGAAGATCATCAATACCTACTTTGAAAATCTTTACTCCCATAGGATGGAAAACACTGAAGAAATGAACAGATTCCTAGATATTTATGAATTACAAAGTTGAATCAAGAAGATATAAAAATTCTGAATAATCCAGTATCAATGAACTTAAAAATGTAGTTAAAAATCTACCAACAAAGAAAAGCCCTAGTCCTGATGTATTCACAGCTGAATTCTACAAGAAATTTCAGAGAAGATTTAATGCCAACACTACTCAAACTCTTCAATGAAATTAAAAAAGAAGCAAGTCTCCCTAACTCTTTTCTGGAGTCAAATATTATAACCAACCAGAGAATGATCCAACCAAAGAAGAGAATTATAGGCCAATCTCGCTAATAAACATAGATGCAAAGATACTCAATAAAATACTAGCAAACAGAGTGCAACAAATTATCAAGAAGATTACACACTATGACCAAGTGGGCTGCATCTGAGGAATGCAGGGATGGTTCAATATGTGAAAATTAATAAATGTAATACACTGTATCAAAGAGCCAAAGACAAAAACTACATGGTTGTCTTGGTTACTTTTTTCTCGTTGCTGAGACAAAATACCCAACACCCAAAATGAAGAAAGGAAAGGTTTATTTAGCTTACAGTTTGTGGAGGTTTCAGTCCATACTTGGCTGATTCTGAGGCAGAATGGCACATGGCAGAGGGCAAACTGTTCAGGGCAGTAGAGCACAGCAAAAACAACCAGCAAAAGGGAGGAATGGCTGCAAGCAGCCTCCTTTTCTCCCCTACATTGTAAGCAGTCTACCCCCGCCCAGGGGGCGGGTACCTCTCACATAACCTCCATGCCCTCCTCTTCCACAGGCTCAGGATGTTTACAAAGCACCCTGGCTTCCTCCTGAATCACACGGTTAAACTTTAAAGCTTCCCAAATTAACATAAACAACATCCCACAAGGGTAAGGGCATGTCCTGTTTACCCCAAGATTTACAACTCTTGAGTTACTTAGTTAAACCGCTAGACTCCCCAAGTTGACACAATGTATCAACCATAACAATGGTCATCTCAATAGATGGAGAAAAAACTTTTGACAAAGCCCAACACTCATTCATGATAAAAACTCTAGAGAAAATCAGAATAGAAGGACTTTACCTAAATCTTATAAAAGCTATCTATGACAAACCTACAGCCAACATCATATTAAATGGACAAAAACTGAATGCTTTAAAATCAGGAAGAAGACAAGGATACCAACTATGACCACTCCTATTCAATGTAGTTCTGTCTTCCAATGAACTTTTTTTTTTTTTTTTTGGCGGTACTGGGGATGGAACTCAGGACCCTGCACTTGCTAGGCAGGCGCTTATTCCACTGAGCTATATCCCCAGCCCCTGTAATTCAGTTTTGATTGTACTATTCTGGTGTTACTTTGTACGTGGCTGTCTGTTTGTTAATATGTTTTCATTCTTTTACTTTTTAAAATAAAGAAATACAAATGGCAAATAAATACATGAAAAAATGTTCGACATCATTAATCATTTGAGAAATGCAAATTAAAACAACACTGTAATTCCATCTCATCCCAGAAAGAATGGCTATCATCAAGAAATCAACCAATAGCAAATGCTGGAGGGGCTGTGGGGAAAAAGGAACCTTCTCCACTGTTGGTGGGAGTGCAGACTGGTAAACCACTGTGGAAATCAGCCTGGAGATTCCTCAGTAAATTAGGATTAGAGGTCTCACTCAAGCCAGCTATTTCCCTTTTGAGTATTTTTCCAGAAGAACTGAAAACCTCATACCACAGGGATAAATGTGCACCCATGTTTATGGCAGCACAGTTTGTAACAGCTAATAGCACTGAGGAATGGATAAAAAAGATGGGATGTTTTTATATAATGTAGTATTACTCAACTATAAGGAAGGATAAACTCGAGGCTTTTATAGGTAAATGGATGCATCTAGAGATGCTAGTCATAAATCAGACTCACATATGTAAACATTGTATTGTCTCCCCAGTGTAATAACTTGAAAGTGTTAATAAAATCTGAAAACTACAATAGATACTGTGAAAGAAAATGAAACTGCTCAATAGGAAAGAACCTCTGGGAAGAGGGAAAAGAGACAAGAAAGAAAGAAGGGAAAAATGTGATTATATATACACAAGATAGCTAAGATAATTGTACTACTAATTTCTATTGTGTTATAGAAAGGAACAGTTAATGTTTAATTGTTTGATCAATCTTACAGGCCTGTATTTGTTTATCTGAGTAACTAATTTGTAGATACCAATATGTAATACAACAACCATTGTTTATTTCCTATCACCTTGTCTGAAATTCTGTACTGCTTTTATTGTTTTATTTATGTCAGTGTGTCTGTTAATATGTTTGGGTTCTTCTATTGTTAAAATAAAAAAATTTAAAAAAAAGTTACTTCCCCTGTTAGACCTGCTTCTCAACCTGGTCCTGGCCCCAGAGCATGCAGTGTAGGACCTCTGAGGTGGATATGTTTGCTGCCTGCTGTCCTACCGCGCCGCAGCAGGCTGGAATTCAGCGAGGACAAGGGATGTGCCCTGGGTGCAAAGCTGAGTACGAGGAAGGTATCAATTTATATTTGTTGAATGATTTGAGATTGGCAAACTATGCCTTGTGCACTAGCTGGCTGTTTTTACAAATAAAGTTTGTAAACACAGACCCCTTTGTTTCTGTATTGTCTAGGGCTGCTTCTGTGCTAATGTGGCAGAGCTGAGTGGTTGTGACAGAGACTGGATGGTTTGCAAAACCTGTGATGTTTACCATTTGGCCATTTGAGGGGAAATCTTGTCCATGTGGAGCAGGCAGCTCAGCTTTGCCACCAGCTGGGCAGTATGGGGGCCAGAGGGAGAGCTGTGACTGCATCCCTGATTCTTTGGCTGGGGCTTCAGAGGATGGTCCTTTGAGCCAGGCTGGGATGTGCACCCCTGTGACTTTCGGTTTTGGTGTGCACAGGCCAATGCAGAGGACATGGGAGGCTCTTGCTGCCCTGGAAGGAGCTGAGTGCAGTGGTGGGGTTAGGTTTTAGGGTAGAACAGATATGAATTACAAACCCAGTATAGCTGTGCAATTTGGGAGACTCAGCTTCCTTCTCCCAGCTTCTCTTTACTCTGTGACAGAGCAAGAAAGATCATGGTCAGTGAAACAACGTGGTCACCAGAAGCAATTTTGGTTCTCTGCCTGTGACCCTTCCTTCCTTAAAATCCTTCAGTGGGACACATGTATGTCTTACACTGTATGGCAGAACGCTGCAGTACCGAGATAAGATTAGAGGTTTCCATCCCAGGTGATGGTGCCCCTAGGGAATGATTTCAAAGCTGAGACAGCTTTCGTTGTGGAAACCACAGTGGGGAAGGATCTGTTCCTGGGCGAGGTTGCTGCCAAGCCTCCTGCGGTGCACAGGGTGTGCTCATGGCAGACAGTGACCTGGCTGCGAGTGTCAGTGGTGCTGAAGCTGAGAGCCTTGGCCAGAGGGTAAAGGGATACATCTTCCAGTGCTGTCAGTTTGGCTTGATGGTACACATTTTGAAGTACTGTATTTATATCACAACAAATGGAAATAGATTATGGAGGACAGAGAAGTATTCACATGACTTTTAAACAAAGCCTGATAGTCCCACAAATGGCACCAAAAGGTGAACAGCTTTGGGCTCTCCTCAGTTGTCCCCATCCTTAGAATCTACAGTACCGTATTCACCCAAACTCCAAATCCTTAACACATTGTAGATGTCTTTCACACACCATCCTTTCCTCTGCTCTCCAGCCTGGATTTGTATCAGGAATATTCCTTCATTAGTCCACATCTTGGCAGCCAGGTAGGGTGGCCCGCTTCTGTACCCAGTGCTCTGGCCCTGGGAGGCCCAGGTATGAGGATGGCAAGTTCAAACCCAGCCTGGGCAATTTTGTGACTCAGTGAGACCCTGTCTCAAAATAAGCAAATAGATATAGCAATCAAGAAAGCAACCGCGGCTGCTCCGCTGTGGGTCTCGCTGAGGGCACCCCACAGACTGGACCCGCCCCCACCCATAGCACAGCAACGGGGAGGAGCCAGGCGGTCCACTGTGAGCATAGGTGCTTTTCCACCTCCGACCATGGCAGTTTGTATACACCCATGTGTGCTATAGTATGGTCTGAGGTAGCTATATCTCTTCCCATGGCAAGAGTCCAGGGGTATAGATAAACCCAGGAGTACAGTTATTATCACAGGGAAGATGACTGATTGAGTGGTAGGGCAACAGAGATGAGGGAGGAGAAAATTGAATGATCAAATGGGCCATCATCTGTGTAACTGAGTAGCATGTGAAGGTAACATTATGTAGGACAGCATCCAGAGCTAATTCCCTTCTATGTTCTCTGTAATTCTGTATTTCCTCAATCGTTTTTGTATTAACAGAAGTGAAGATAACTTTATATTATACAGCATCCAGTGCTAATTCCCTACTGTCTTCTCTATAGTTTGGTATTTCCTTTAATGTTTGTGTGATAACTAATGTGAAGATAACATTATGTAATACAGCATCCATCCAGTGCTAATTCCCTACTATGTTCTGTATAATTTTGTATTTTTGATATTGTTTATGGCTTATTCTGGTTCATATGTCTCCATTCTTTTGTCT
>PVLD010036957.1:0-10594 GCA_004027595.1 Dinomys branickii
AACTGTCTGACTAAATTTGCATGTCTGTATATGGGTCCATACATCTACAATTCGAAGATATCAATGGATAAAGCAACAACTACTGTTGAGACCATATCACCTTGTCTATAGATTAGTTGTGATTGTACTATTTTCTGTGATAATGGGTGTCTGTTTGTCAATATGTTTTTGTACTTTTATGTTTCTAAAAAAAAAAAAAAAAAAATACCATCTGTGATCCCTAATATGTCAAACACCAGTGGACTCCTAGAAAATCAGCATGTGTTCTCAGTGGGATAACCAGGGATCAGATATCTGTTCTCAGGTCAAAACCGAGTATCTGTACCAGAGAGAAACCTCATGAATGCAGTGAATGTGGTTGTGCCTCCAGTCACTAATTATGTCTTATTTTATGTCACAAACATGTAGGGAACAAAACCCTGTATTTTCAATGTGGGAAATCCTTACTGAATATTTGCTGAAGTGTCAGCTTTGAAATTCTGTGAATATAGGAATTAGGAAAGCCTTTTCTGGAATATGGACCTTATTGTGAATAACCATGGATTATGATGGAGTGTGTAAAGATACAATGATTGTGAGAAAGCCCTTGCTCTCAAGAGGTGGTGTTACATACTGGAGAGAAACGGAAAGGCAGTAACAGTGGTGGGGCTTCTGCCTTTCCCATTAGCAGCTAAAAATCATATAAAAAACACTAAACACATTAACCGCCTTTAGCAAAAATATTAAAGTGATTTTAAAGCAAACAAGCCCTGTGAATAGGGGGAATGTTTAATGTTTCTGTTCTTTTCCAACCTAATTATACTGGACAGGACAACTTGAAACATTCCTTTTTGTTAGTGATTTCATATTTTAAAAGAGATAGCTTCAGGGATTAGAAGTACAGCACTTACCAAGGCCCTGTATTTGATCCCCAGAACAGCAAAAATAAATAAAGCCTTTGTTTCACATTAAAGAAAAGAAAAGATGGTGGAGAAGCAAGACCACCTGCCCTGATTATAACTCAGTGAGCTCTATGCTGACAGGGTGCTCCTTCCTTTCCTGCCTCCGCTCCAGATCTTCACTTTAAAATCACAAGACCCTTGTGTCTTCCGGCTGGCCTGCCTTTTGCTAATCCTGAGGTTCTCACCAGGATTTCCTGGGGAACTGCCCTCCCCTGCTATCACCACCTACTCTGCATGTTATCACCACCATCCCATCCTTCCACATTGCTGGACGCCCACCAATGCCGTCCAGGATGGAGTGGGGGGAGGGGCAGGTCATCCAAGGAGGAGAGGCTTCTCCAGGACGTGTAAAGTGTGTGAAGGTGAGGTGCACCCTTGATGAACCTCCTCAGCTGCTCTCAGTAGTGTTTCTCACCCAGGATCCTCCAGGACCCTAGGAAAGCACTTTGCAGCCAGGAAACCTGTCAGCAGGCTTCAAATCACAGTGGCTGAAGTGTAAGATGTCACTAGTGTGTGGAGGGCTGGATCCCTTTGTCGCAGTGTGCAGAGCTGGGCCCTGGAGAGATGCCTGGCTTTAGTAGATTAATCCATTAATTCAGGCACAATCATGATTTAAAGGTGTCATTGGGAGGTGGTGGAAAGAGAAGGTGGGTCTGGTGGAAGGAGTGGACACTGGGAATGACCTTGGAGACTATACCTGGTCCTCAGCCCTTCCTCTTCCTTCTCTGCTTCTTAGCTGCAAGGAGGTGAGTAGCTGTCCTCTCCATGCCCTTCTGCCAAGTTGTTCTGCCTCACCTTGGGCCTAAAGCAATGGACCTGGCCAACCATGGACTGGAACATCAGGAACTGTAAGCCAAAATAAATCCATCCTTCCTTAAGATGTTTTTCCCTAGTACTTTCTCACAGTGATGGAAAGATGACCAACACAATCTTGAAGGTGGATGCTGAATCAGTCTATTTTCTGCTACTAGAAGGAAAGACCTCATTTGTACACTTTGTAAAGAAAGGCTTATCTGGCTCACAGTTCTGGAGGGGAAAGTCCACAGCATATTGCTTGGACTCTTGACAAGAGACCCTGGCTGTGTTGAACTATGGCAGATGGTACCACAGTGAGGCCACATGCTTGAGGGTGAAATGATCCAGCAAGACAGGAGCCCAGCCTGTT
Organism: Dinomys branickii; assembly: GCA_004027595.1. Classification (NCBI taxonomy): domain Eukaryota; kingdom Metazoa; phylum Chordata; class Mammalia; order Rodentia; family Dinomyidae; genus Dinomys; species Dinomys branickii. The sequence goes on from PVLD010036957.1 coordinate 2,107, forward strand.
ACAATGCCACACAAGAGCAGCCCAGAGCCCACAGGAAGGACATCAACCTCTCAAGAGCAGGGACCCTATGATCTAATCTCCCATGGGGCCTCCTCACAGTGCCTCTGTCTCTTACTTCACACCCTGGATATCAAGCATCCAACACACAGAAACTTAAGGGACACAAACCACACCCAACCACCACACAGCCTGCTGTAAGGTCTGTAGAGATAACATCACTGTTTACCATGTGAGAAAGCCAGAACAGAAATCAGTCCCCTAAACTCTATGCCCAAAGCCAAAATTTTTTCAGTTCTCCCGTTAGAAGGAAGTAACTTTCACCACAAGTCCCACCCACAAAATCAACAAATTTTATAAATACACTCCTTTCATTTATTGAACAAATATTTTTGAAGTGGCTGCCAGAGTCTCTGCTATGTACCAAGAGATTGTCAATGCACAAAACTGCCTAAAACCATGGCCTCCCTGGAGTTTGTGTTTTAGTAGGATCAGAATGAGGTAACGAGAACAGGTCATTTTCAAAACACTCACACAGTGAGTCACCATGTGGTTACTAAACACCACAGTCTCAAAGCAAAGTCTGAATATCTGGAAATATGTACATGGCCATGTCAATAGAACAAAGCTAGGATACAAAGTGATAAGTCCAGTGTGATGCCCAAGTTTGTAGAAACAAATAATAATCGAAGCATAGAGGGACGTGGCTGTAGCTTCCAGACACAGACATAGATCTGGGGGAAAGAAAACACACAGATAGAATAATAATTACTAGGGTTACCTTTGGGGAGCATCAACAATATTGTTTGCTTTCTTTTTAGAGTTCCTGTTCCTTCTAAAATTTCAAAATGAATGTATTATATTTTTTCTTTTGTCTTTTTGAGACAGGCATATTTCACTATGCAGTTCAGTTTGGCCATGAAGTCACTTTGTAGCTCAGGCTGGCCTCAAACTGGAAGGAATCCTCCTTGCTCAGCCCCTCAAGTGCTGGGATTACAGGCATGCACCACCACACCCAGCTTTATATTACCTATTTTTAAATGCAAAAAATAAGCTGCAATACAGCTTTGTTCATAATTGCAGAATTTGTACCCAAACAAGACGTGCACCCATAGACAAAGGGTGATTACAAGCAATAAGCTCTGAAGCTGCAGGGAAGAGATGCAGAACCTCACCTGCACCTTACTGCTGGTCTGAGAGGTTCTGGCTGCGCGGGTCCAGCTGCTGAGTGTGGCATTCAGAGAAAGATAACTCCAGCAGCAGTGTGAAACTCAGAGGCTGGAGGTGGAGAGGCCTGAGTGGGCTAGGGCAGAGGAGTCTCAGGCAGCGAAGCCCCTGTGTGTGACACCAGAGTGGCAGCTGCCTTGCACTGCAAACTGCCACAACAACATACAAGAGTGAACCTGATGTGAGCTATGCACATCCGTGAGCAACAGCACCCTGAGGGTTCCTCAGCCCCCAAACCCCACCAGGTGTTCTGCTGAGCCCAGGGGACCGTGACAAGGGGACACAAACCCTTGAGCTGGCCATCGTCTCTGTCCACCTAAAATGCTCTCCAAAGAACGTATTGATTTTTTTAAAGAAATGGGCTAAGATAAATTCTCCTGTTTTGACCTTCCAGTGACTGTGTCAAACTGTAGCTCCCAGATGTCTAACTTCACAAACAGAAAAACGGAAGCACCCAGGGAGAAGACATGGTTTTCTACTTTTCCTCTTCCGGGTCAGCACATGAAGTATACACACATGTGTTCATTCCCGCACATGCACACACACACATTCCCTCTGTGTCTCTCTCTGTGTCTCTGTCTCTCTCTCTCTCTCTCTTTCTCTCTCCCTTTCTCTCCCTCTTTCTCTCTCTACAATATTCCACAAACAGGAAAGAATATTTGAGCACCAAAATATATGAGCATAATCTTAAAACAAGGAAAATCCTATAAATATAGGAAGCCAGACTTCGTGAAAAGCCCCTTCTATTCAGTGCTTTTGCTGTGCGTTGCCCAGCCTGGGTGCCCTCCTCTGCTCCACACCCCACACTCTGCTCTCTGTCTCCCACTGTCCCTGGCTGCAGCCAGCCTGTGCCCCTCCAGTGGCACCATCCTTCCAGGCCCGGCTCCCTCCTCCCATGTGCCTCCCCGAGAAGCCCACTCCTCACTGCTTGCCCATCCCAGGGCTCTGTCCTTACCCCTTCGTGTTTCCACATTTCATCTTCCATGAGTCTTTCTTCCTTTTTCATGGAGATCATAAGCTCCTTAACAGAAAACACCCCTCCAGTTTCTGCCACCTCCTACGGTGTGGACAGCAGCAGTAGCTATGTGTTAAGGACATCTCTCTCGGGTGACCAGGAGGCCAGGTCACTGTGACCATATAGGTGAAAGTCCGCTCTAAATTCAAAAAAATTCTATGCATTTTGTTTTATTTTTCCATCAAATTTTATTGTCTAAAGTTGAAAGGTGAGTTATAGTTGTTATTTTATGTTTTTAATTTTTAATTGACACATAATAATTATGTATTTAAGGGGTCCAGTGTGACATTTCAGTAAATGGGCACAGTGAGCCGTGGGATCAGGGTAATTGGCCACCTATGACCTCAGACATTCGTCCTTTGGTTTGCCTGTTTATTTGCTTCAGGATGCGCAGTATCCACTCTCCTCCCTAATCTGGAATATACACTTAATACTTGTCAGCCTCAGGGCATTAGACACTGTTTTTCTCACCTATCTGCAACTACAGGCATGAATCTTGTGACATGTGAATTACACCTCAATTAAAAGAGAAAAATTAGGACCAGGGATATAGCTCAGTGGCATAGTGTCTGCCTAGCAAGCATTAGGTCATGAGTTTGATTCCCGGTACCAAAAAAAAAAAAAAAAAAAAAAAGTTAAAAAGAGAAAAATCAAGCCATTTACCATAATACGAAGTATGAAAACATTTAAATCAGAAATTAATTTTGATGGCAAACCCTCAGCGGTGAGTTGGGCATTCTGGTGGCCTGGGTTTGCCCACTTCTGCCTGTAGCCTGTGCCTCTCAAACTATCAGTGGTGTGGAACTAGCTGTCTTTCATTTCCTGTCAGTCTCAGGCCAATACTTTTAGAAAATACAGTAAAAACCAATTACTAGCAGAACGAATAAGCACACATAAAACTATTCTGCTTAATTTCTATAATCTGCTTTAAAAGTTGTTCTCATCCCTGTACCTATTTAATTATGGACTGAATGAGAAACAGTTGTGGGCTAGCCCCGGTCCACAGCCCATACTTTGGGTAAAAATGTTTCCAACTGTGTGTCCCTCAGAGATGGGGACACATTCTAGTAACATCTTTGGGTCACACAGAGCAGGCACAAGGAACATGGGAAGCTGCATAAATTGGGTCAATCCATGTACTGGCCAATGGCAGCTCAGCAGTAAAGAAGTCCAAGGCCTCCAACCTCAGACACAGTAACAATGGAGTCAACTCAACTCCTAATCACAGCTTACAGGGCCACGGCTTCCCAAAGCAACATTAATTATTCTCCTATATTAAATGGGAACTATGCTTTATTCATCTCCCCTTTATACACTAACTTCACTGAGGAGGGACATCACTTGGAAAATAATGAGCATGTGGTCAAAAACCAAGGCAAGAATAATTTTAATTCTAAAATAGCCAAGAACTTCAGTGTCAACCTTGGATATGCAACTCATAGATTACTGACAAATAATATTGCTAAGAACAGACCTACTTGTTTTGCTGAGTTTCTTTCATTAAGGTGTGGTTAGGGAGGAATCTGGACAGGACTTTTTATAATCATCTTACCTGAAACATTAGCAATTATACAAGCGGCTACTAGATGGTTTCCTGACCAAGGAAATGAGAAATGTGGTCAGATGATGGCAGAGGCCTAATGCCCCATTCTTATTATGGCAAGGGGCATGGGAGCAATTACTTCAAATCTCCACCCACCCATCCACTGGGCTTAGGTGAGGACCACACAGAAAAGCCCTGGGGGACAGGATTCTTCAGGCTTAGCCATGTTCCCTTTCTGTCTGACATTTGGAAGGAAAAACATGCTGTTTTCTCAGTCACCTTCTGAAGAGCAAGATGTGCATCCACTCCAGAGAAGGGGGACACAGGGCTCACCAGCCTGGAACACACAGCCATGCCGCTGACCGCAGCTATGGGCCTATGTGGACTGTGTTACTTCTCTTTACAGGTTGAAAAGGTTTTCCACTTCCTGAATGAAGGAAATAAAGTGAGGTGATGTGAAACTGGTCCACCTTAGATCTTCACAGATTCACTCAGAATCAGGTAACTCTGATTTTGAGCTGTCCTTTATCTTGTGAAATTATGGGGTTGAAGAATTTGGAAACCAAGGAAAATCCCCTATAAAGCCAGTGATGTAAGATGCTCTGCTGTGGCATAGTGGAGACAAGCAGCAGGGATCCATCAATTCACAGAACAACTCCAGATGTGCTGGTGGTGTCAGCCAGAGGGCAGGCGCTATCAGCTTTGCTATCACGGCAGTTTATGTCTCTCTTGGTGCAAACACACACACATATCCACACATGCACACACCCACACATGCACACATGCACACATGCCACCACTCTATAACTTGACAAAGCAGCCCATTTATTTTGAATGCTAGTACAGTTACTAGCATTCCAGGTAAGAGAATTTTTAAAAATCTTTTCCAAATTCTCTCCATTCTTTCTTAAATATATATATATTTTTTTCAAATACTTCATACATTTTAAATACTATGTATACTAAATACAGTCTATACTAAATACAGACTATATACATTATAAATATAAACTTTAAGATATATTTGACCACTTTCAGAGGATGTAACAGAACCAATTGATAATCTCAAAAGCAAATGGCTAGAAGCAAATATTTATCTCGCCTTTCCTATATATACTGCCCCACTAGATAACTACATGGGTGAAAGAAGAATCATCTTTATAAAAATAGTTTGACTAGTAACTGAAAACTGAATGGCAGAATTGGAACATCACACTTTTGCAATCCTTGGTGGGTTCACAAAACAAGGTGACAGACACCTGCATTCCCTCACAGATCAAGGGACTCAAACCTAAGTCTGATCAGCCCAGATCCAATTCTCAGGAAATACACAGGGCAGCTGAGCATAGTGAACTTCACCAAAGGGATCAACCACAAAGAGAACAAAGGCCTGGGCTGCAGTAGGCATCATGGGAGACCATAGGTGCACAACAGGTGGGCCTTAGGGCAGGTAGTGACAATGAGACCACACCCAGAGATGCGCCAGGTAGATCAAAATTGTTCAGCAGGCAACAGCAGCCGGAATGTGTGCTCCTGGGGTCAGTGCAGCCTCAAGGGAGTACAGCACGGCCACTCCTGAGAGAATGACAGGCGTGGTGGGCGAGGGGTTGGGGGGTTGAAAATGTTTGACTTCTAGTAATTCAGAGTGATACAAGTCTTTTGCATACTTTTCCTAAATCTGTATTTTATTTTATAATATAAATCTTTGTGACTGAAAACAAAACTGAATACAGCTTTCCTTGGCACTGCCTCACTGGCGGGAACACACTGGAACAGCCCATGCACTGCCTGCTGCGTGCCTGGCTGTGAAATATCCATCCACGTCACCAAGGGCTCTTTCCTGGAAGCAGCACTTGGGTGTGAAATTCCTCCCATACCTCCAGAGAACACCGCAGAAACTGATTCACTCCACCCCAGGCAGGTATTAGCCATGCTAGCAATTCACGTTGCCCAAATATTGTACAAAAATTCAGGCTAAAACTTAAAACAGGTTCCAGCACTAAGCCACAACAATGACAATATCTTGACTTCTTTGTTGACTTTTTCTTTTTTTGTCCCACCCTCACCCCATACTAGAGATTGGACCTAGGACCTTCAAACTGAGTTATAGCCCCAGCTCTCTGCCCCCTTCTTGGGTGGGGTCCTGCTAAGCGACTCAATTGCCCAGACAGAACTCAAACCTGTGATTTTCCTGCCTCAGTCTCTCAGAGTTCATCGTCCTGTGCCACCACCCCTGGCATTTCTTGGCTTTAATTCCTGAACCCTTACAGTTCTCTCTGCACTGAAGTCCAAATGATTGCTCTTAAAATTCAAAGTGTGAGCACTTCTGGGAAAGATCTCCTAGTTTCTCATAAAATGAAGTATGATCATCTACTCCTGAATACAGACCCAGGAAAAATGAAAGCGTATGATTTGACCAGGACTGGTCTTCACAACTTCCCTCATAACTGCCCCAAACTGCAGGCAGCCCAAATGTCCATCAAAAGAGCAGATAAATCATGGCATACTTAGACAATAGAATCCTCTGCCACAAGAGAAAGGAACAAACTACTAATTCGTGCAGGCATTTCAAGACGATTCTACACAGTGGAAAAAACACCTCCCTCAAAAGGACTCGCGCTGAGTGAATATGCAGAGGCTCTATCGCAGGCACCCGTCATCGGCACCAGTGAGAGGAAGCAGGGGGAGGAGGGAGCCACCTGCTTGACAGGGAATCTGGAAACTTGGGCTCTCTCTGCCTGGAGGTTTGAAAATTGAGCAACTTTTGTATTTCACCTTTTGTAAATTTTTCACCCAAGTACAAAGAACTCAAGCAAACAACGTACTTTCTGAGTAACCTAGGAGTAAACATGCTGGGGTCACCACATTGTTCTGAGAAACATCAAACACCCAGAAGGGTAATGGGTTGTGAGCAGAGTGGACAAATGAACACATGGGTGTGAAGCAATTTTGGGAAAATGTCAGTACTGGAGCCCTGGGAGGGTGCAAATGTTACTATTAAATGCTTGCAACTTTGTTGTGTGTTTTAAATGACTGTAATAAATGCTGGGTGAGGGGGGCGAGTGTGCTCATTCATGGAAAATGATCAGAATAAGACACAAGCCCCCAGCACCTGGCCTGTGAGACCCGGGGGCCACTGGCACCCCCCCAGCTCTCTGCTCTCCTCCTAGTCTTCTGCTGACCTTGGGCTCCTCTGGGCTTTGTCCTCAGAAATGTGCCTGTTAACCTTCTATCGGAAATCCATCACCTCTGCTCTCTACCTTGGCTGACAAGCTTATAATAATTTCTTAACCTCTAAAATGGGAATAACAAAATAAAAATAAAATGGGAATAAAAGTTTCTTCCTTCCAAGGATTATTATGAGCAGTAAATGAGTTAATTAATGTTGTTCTGCACGTTGTAGGTATTCAATAAATATTACCTACATGTAGTTGAGCTACTTTTAAAGTCCATATTTTATCATTGAAATACGAAGGAGATAAATTGTGAGTAAATGGTGTTTTTTTATATTTTGCCCCAAATAATCTTAGCAAATTAGCACAATTCTTTAAAATATTTTATTTTTTTTAAAAATCAGAATATATCAAACTATTCCAGAAGTTAGCTGCCTCTCCCTCTCTCTCTCTTCCCCTCCCTCCCTCCCTCTCTCTCTCTCTCTCTCTCTCTCTGCACATAAATGCACACACCCCAGATTGCTAAACTGGAAAACTAGAAGGTATAGCTATCAGATATAAAACTGCCACCAAGACACAAATGCCCTAGGAACTCCAGACACCAGCAGACACCCGCAGCTTCTGTCAGGCGGGCACTTGTGGGGACGAGCCTTTGGAATGGGTTCCTATGGCAAAGGTCACAGGAACCCAGGCCCTGATCTGTCCGCCTGCTGTGGGCCCTTTCAGCTCATCCTGCCAGGTCACAGGGATTTGCTCCATAATTAGCACTCTGTTGCAGAATCCTTGGATTTGAGCCTTGTTTAATGGCGCAGTGTGTCTTGGCTGCCCTGGTAATGGAAACAGCCACACAGTGACCACTCTGACCATGGCTACTCCCACTTGGACTGTCGGCTCAGTCACTGCGGTGCTGACGTAGACCTGGTTCTGACCTCCTGTGTCACTTGTTTTGTTTCTGTGGTGGCGGAGCAGCAGGGGAGAAGGGCGCTGTCTGTGGGCTCTGCCGGCTCCTTAGTCAGCAGGGCTGGGTACTCATGACCGAAGTGGTGCCACATAAGCAGTCCCAGAGGCCATTTCTGTTTCGCATGGGCTCCTCTTGCTGTGGACAACATAGGGGCAGGCACAGCCCACTGCTGGGAGCAGGAGCAGAGCAGGAATTTCCCAGAACCCTTTAGGAGGGCTTGTATCTGATCTGGGCTTGGAACCTGGCCACACTCAAAGAGCACGCAACTCTCACAGCCCTTACTGGCCCTCCTGTCTTTGCCTCTTGACTCTTTTTCCTCCCAGGTAGAAGGTGGGTGTAAAGTCCTTCTTTTTAGTATGTGTATTGTATTTTCTTTTTTTTTTTTTTTTATTTTAGAAACATAAAAGTACAAAAACATATTGACAAACAGACACCCATTATCATAGAAAATAGTACAATCACAACTAATCTATAGACAAGGTAATATGGTCTCAACAGTAGTTGTTGTTTTATCCATTGATATCTTCGAATTGTAGATGTATGGACCCATATACAGACATGCAAATTTAGTC
>PVLD010036958.1:0-10592 GCA_004027595.1 Dinomys branickii
TAAAATGTGGAAGCAACCCAAGTGTCCATCCACAGAAGACTGGATTAAAAAATTGTGGCATTTTTATATAATGGAATATTATTCAGCTATAAAGGAAGACAGTTTTGGGGACTTTGTAGGCAAGTGGTCAAAACTGGAGTCCATACTCATAAGTGAAATAAATCAGCGGTACATGTGCAGGCAACGTATTGTATCACTGCTGTAAGAACCCGAGGGTGGGAATATAAAACTAAGAGACATGAAGGAAATCTGTTCCAAAACAAAGAACAGATGGGACGAGGGAAAGGAGAAAAGAAAGAGGCAAAAATGTATATATGTATATATGTATATACATATGTGCAGGAGGGCTAACATGGTTCTACTAGTGTATTATATCACTTTATGCTAAGGAATAATTGATGACGGGTTATTTGATCAATCTTGTATGTCTGTATGTGTTATCCTGAACACACACTTCGAAGATATCAATATGCAAAGCAGCAACTATTGGTGGTTTGTTTTGGTTTCTTTTTGTCTTTGGTTTTTTGTTTTTTTGTGTTTTTCTGTTGTTGAGAGGATTAATTGTCCGACCAATTCTGCATGTCTATATCTGGGTTCATATATATACAGTTCGAAGATATCAATAGGTAAAGCAACAACCACTGTTGAGTCCATGTCACCTTGTCTGTAAATCAGTTTTGATTGTACTATTTTTTATGGTAATTTGTGTGTTTGTTAATATGTTTTTGTACTTTTATTTTTTTTAAAATTTTTTTTAATTTAAAAAATTTTTTTTAAATTAAAAAAAAAATCAGTTGGCTGGAAATACATGGGCTTATTTCTAGTTGTCTATTCTGCTCTACTGGTTGTATGTGCCTGGTTTTACACCTCTGCAATCCTTTTTTGATTATTGTAACTTTGCATTGTGTTTTAAACCAGGCTTGTGGTAGCTCCAGTGTTGTTCTTTTTGCTAAGGTCTGTTTTGAAATCTTTTGTAGTTCCATACAAATTTTAGGTTTGTTCCATATTTGTAAAGAATGCCATTCGTCTTTTGGTAGGAACTGCACTAAATATGCAAGCCAAGGCCTCCCCAGGAGCCGTCTTGTTTGGGGCCCATGAGATGTTCTAGGCTCCAAGCTCTTTGGCAGAGCCTCACATACTCCATTATTCATTTGTTCATTCTATTAACCACGGTTGGCCAGCAGACGCAAGGCATTAAGAGTGCAGCATGTCTACAAAATACCTTGTACGGCTGTAACACGGTCAAGTCTCTAACTGATGATGGGAGCCATTCAAGGCAACACAAAACAGTGGTGTGGAAAAGGAAGAATTCTAGCTCGCTGGCATGCTCCTGGAGATGCTCTGGTGAGAATGGGGAAATCAGACTGCATGGAAATCAGCAAAAAGGTGCAGCTGCAGTAAAGGTCCACAGGAGTCTGACTCCAAGGGAGAGAGGGGTATGGTCCTCGATCCCTAGGCAGCAGGAAGTGTGTGCTGGGACAAAGGCGCCGCCCACAGGGGCCCACGAGACCTTGCTGTGAAACTCCTATCCCTCAGGTTCTCCCTTTAAGCCTCCGAAGCTCCTCTAGAGAAAGTATCCTTCTGGGGTGGCTTCTAGCCCCTGTAAGTTCCAATCCGTGGGAAGTCTTGAGGCCCCTCCAGGTGGGAAATGCCCTTCTCAAGCTGGGTGGCCTCCAGGTGAGCCGCTTGTCAATGCCCCGCAGCAAATGGGTGCGGCTGCTCCCCTTCCCCCACAGCAGAGCCTGCACCCCTTTCCCTCCCCTACCAGCACATCGGCCATCCTCGCCTGCCATCCGCTGTGCTGCCCGCAGGACCAACCGTGACTGTTGTGCTTCTCTCCAAGCACAGTCCAGCCACAGAGCACAGACCCTCCTCTTCGCTGGCTCTGCAGCCTCGCTTACTGCGGGCTGCTCAAAACATGCCCAGCCCAGCCAGAGCAAGCCGCAAACGTCCATCCCAATGGAGAGCAGAGGAAGGACAGAGAAGGACACCGTGGACAGCCCTTCTGGATTTGTGCACATGGTGTGTGCATGTGTACGTGGAAGGGTCCTTAATAACGGCCAAGTTTCCTTTGGTTTCCTCCATGGATTCATTACAGTTTTCAGTCTCCTGTACAGAAAACTGTACATTAGTTGATTCTACTTGCAGGGCAATTTAAAATAGCTGTTTTCTTTTCCTGAGATCCAGTCTCACTTTGTACTAAGTGGCCCAGGCTGGCCTTGAACTCACAGTGATCCTCCTGCTTCAGCCTCCCAAGTGCTAGCATTACAGGTGAGTGCCACCATGCCCAGCAAAATAACTGTTTTCTACTTTAGAAACTGTCGCTGAGTTAAAACGCACTGGCTGAGACTGGCCTAAACATACTTCAGAGGCAGGGAGAAGGCCTCACCGTCACACAGGGACGTACTGAGAACCAAAAGGCTGGAGCTTTCCCGACCAGGGCCGGCCGCTCCTCGAGTGTGGCCATCTGGCAACAGCTCCACTGCGGTCGCCCTCCCCGCTGTGGCTGGGCGGCCTGTGCTTTCCTGGAGCTTCTGTTGCCCATCTGGAGGCCCCGTCAACAAATGGGCCCAGGCTCTCGACCACACCCCCTACCCCCGCAGGTCCTGCAAGCCCTGGTCAGCCTCACGGATGAAGCCCCCTTGCTCCAGACCCCTAGAGGTCACTGCCCGCCTAAGCCACCTCCACCTCTCAGAACGCTTCACACAGAAGAGACTGGAATCCTAGGGATCAGTTCGCATTTTATTTTACAGTACATTCATGTAAGTTCCTGCATTTCCAAGGTAACCAGATCACATTCAGGTTAGCACTGCTGGTAACAAAATCACACAACTACTCTGGCGTAGAAACAAGATAAGGTGATGCACGTGAACACTTCTTTCCCTTTAATACTGCAGAAGGCAATACATCACAAAGGAAATCTCTAAATCACACGCCTTGCACCATCCAGGGAAGGCCTTGTACGGAGGTTAAAACTGAACCACATGGGACATGGAGCGCTCCAAAGCCATCTGAGAGCCCCGGTGCCATCTCCTAGTTGCGGGGCAGAGGGCACAGGCTCTCAGCTCCAACACCCCGAAGCAGAACTGGGAGAGCAGAGGCCCCTTTAACCCCAACTCATGGCTTTTCAGGCCACTTCTATAAAAATGACTTAAATAACCTAAAATTTTAAACAGTTAATGTGAATAAGGGATGGTAACAGAGGAAGCACCTGGGAAAACTTCTACCAGTCACAGACGGGAAATTTGACCTGCAGACAGTCCACACACACACACAAGGAAACTCTGTATCATACCCTGTACAATGTGAAGTTCTCAGGTACATTTCACTGTACTGCATGAAAACACAGAGATCCATGATCGGGGTCTTGAATAATTTGGAAAAACCTTCCATCTGCAGTATTTTCTGTAGGTCATCTTACATCAAGCATGAAGATGACCAATATATTCAATGCTTAGAAAATTTAAGAAGCCAAACTGAGCTATAAAAATGACTAAAACAAATTAGATAGGAAAAAAACTCACATGTGTGAGAAAGCAGGCCATTATATTTGTTTGGCTCTTTTGTTAAAAAAAAAAAAAAAAAGCCATTATAAAATGCTTTGGACCCTGGCCCAGCACAGCTGGAATGAGTTACTGAAGATGCGAGTCCGTCCGGGAAGCCTTCCCGCTAGCAGGCGGCAGGCGCTTTGGGTGCAGCCACGAGGTCACTCACTGCTAGCACCAGCGGCCAGCAAGGCCCTACCACACGCCGCTGAGCCCCTGCCAACCCCTGAACTTACACCTACCAGCTCAGAGAGGGCCCTGACACACGCGTCTGCTGATTCTGAAGGAAATACCACCCCTTTCAAGCTAGAGAAAGATGGTGGAAGGGGAATGAGACACTTCCTTAAAAAGCCACAGAACACCTTATGAAAAACCAGAGCCAGTGCACACTTGGCAGCCCCTGCAGACAGTCCTGAAGCAGGGCAGCGGGCGGCAGGCCAGGGGCAGTGACAGCTTGAAGCCAGAATGCCCTGCAGCCAACCGCCTACCAGCAAATTCACAGAGCAAAATGCAGAACAAGTGGACATGGAACCAAGGTTTACATTATATCTAGAAATATGTTTTATGCTTTAAAAAAATTGCAATGCACTCCAAAAAATGTTTCTGATAATTCATGTACAACAGAAGGCACTGTTATCCGCATAAATCTATTGATTCTGCATGGCGAAAACCTGAGACGTGCACGTTGATCCAGTCCTCTGAACTCCTGGGGCTTCAGCCTGCGGGGCAGACGGCCGTCCTTCTCAATGCAGTGATTCTGCTCCTCCTTGCCGTACATCACAGTAGCTGCTGGAAGTTGGGGTCTCAGGGGAGGGAGGGCTTGGGGAAAGGAGCGGGAAAGAGCGCCGCCCGGCCCGATGGCGGCCAGGGTGGCTGGAGGCCCTGAACAGCAGCCTCGGCTCTGCCCGACCCTGCCCTGAAGCCACACACACCGTGACCCGTGGGCAGCTGGTGGCCCTGGCTTCAGTTGTTGCTGGGCATAGTCCCAAAGTTGAACGCAGAGAGAACACCTTTGTTTTCAAATGTGAAGCCACCCTCCTGTTCAATCTTCTTCTTTGCCTCTAGTATTTATAAAACACACACACAAAAACAGAAGAGTGTTTAAGATAACAAGATTGGAAATAACCTCAGAGCCAGATTCTTTGAATACCTGTGGCAGCCAACCCATGGTATGCATGCCGCGGCCCCCTATCATCGAAAGCTCTGACAAGTTCGACATCACTGCCACACTCAGACCTGCACAGAAATGTGAATCCCAGGACCAGTTACTCTGCCAGAGTGAATGTCAGCCTTTACCAGACCCAGGTCAATAAGCAATTATGTTGCTATCACAGAAAAATTGCTTAACGTGAGTGAAATAAAAAGAAGCCTCAACACTGGATTTCAGTAGCGTCCGTCATTATGGCCAAAGGGGCCTAAACGTCTCACAGACACTCTGAAGAGCTGAATCTCTGCAGAAGAACCAGAGTTCTAGACTCTAGAAGCATAGTTCACGTTCCCTACTAATATTTTTTCCCAAAATCTTTTCCACTGATGATTTAGGAGTGACTAGAATAGTCTCAAAATAAAACAATTCATCCATTTTAAAACTAAAAATGAACGTTATGAAAATATAAAGCCCAACAGAAATGGCAAACACACTCTGGTTCAGCTCCTAAATGTCCCCCAAGGGCTCCGTGTGTGGCCTGGTCACCAGCCTGTGACGGGAGGCGGCAGAGGGCTCGGGTGGGCACGAGCGGGGGGGAGGACGAGGTCGGTCCCTGAGGCTGTGCCTGTGAAGGGGACGCTGGTCTCTGGCTCCCTCTTCCCTTTCCCGCTGCTCCCCAGTGGCCTGAGGGAAGCAGGTTTCCTGTGCTGCAGGCTTCTGCCTTGACAACCGAAGGCCACCGGGCCAGGGGACCTGCATTGAGCTACACACTGGTTTTCCCAGGTACTTTGTCACTGCAATAGGAAGCTGACTGATGCACCATTTCACTGCTAGAAGCACAAGCTCCTTGTAAGAGTTAATGAAGCACAGGTTTTTGCAGAGATAAGGAATTGTGATGGATGATTAAAAAACAACTATTCCATAATGAAATTCTTCATTATCATGAAGGACTGGTCTCTAAAATTTTGTTTGTTTTTTGAGCTAGGGCCTCACTAGGCAGCCAAGGCTGGCCTTGAACTTGCAAAGATTCTCCTGCCTCAGCCTCTTACATGCTGGGATTACAGACGTACACCATCACATCCTGCCTTTAACAATTTAAAAAATACTATTTCACTGCCTCCTGGCACATCAAAGAAGGCTGACCCCAGCACTATGCCACACAAATGCCACTGTGTCAGTGACCGACTGACCTGCTGCTGCCCTTCGGTGCTCTGCCACCGTGTACACCTCCTGTAGCATCCTCTTCTGGTCATCACTCAGGGGGGCTGTCAGCTGCTGGTACCAGGCAGCATCTCGACTCTGCACAGCTGTTGCATTTCAGGGGTGTGCGGGAGGAGGAGGGAAAGAGGAGGGTGCGGAGACAATTATCATCTCAGAGGAACGCACCTCCCCAGTGCTGGGACTGCGGGCGTGCTCAGCGCCTGCGAGCCAGGGTGAGGAGCTGCTTCTGAGAGCCCCCTGCAAACTCGGCTACGTGGGGCCTCTGAGGACGGCAGGGCCTGCTGCGCTCTGTTCCATGCTGTCCTCCACCTCAGCTTCCGTCTGCAGCTCACTAACTCGGGGCTTCCCCTGAGGTCTGGTCCGAGGCAACAGTGGCAGCCACAGGGTAACCTTCTTCCTGTGGCGCACCTGCTCGTCAGCTCCGGCACTGCTCCAGGGCCAGGCTCCGGCTGTGCCTCAGGCTCAATCTTCCCTTACCCTCCTCCGCCTTTCCATGTCAGCAGCTCCCCCCCCCAGCGCAACACAGCTAAAAGCACATTTAACTCTTGCATTCCACCCCCTCCTTACGCCCCTGTTCCTTCACTGCTTCTGTTAGTCTCCCAGGTGGCCACTGTGAACCCTCAGCACCGCGAGCAGGTGCGGTGGTGCACGCCTGTAATCCCAGCACTCTGGGAGGCTGAGGCAGGAAGATCACACCCTTAAGCCCACCCTGGAAACTGAGCATAGCAAGACCCTGTCTCAAAATCAAAAGTGAAAAAAGGGCTGGGAGAGTAGCTCAGTATGAAGGCCTTGGGTTCAATCACCAGTACTCGAAAAAGCACCACCTTCACAGCTTTGACTGTGTAACACCTATCCTCTCCTCTGCGTGAGATTGTACCCGCCATCCCCAGCCCGAATCACGTTTTTAGTGTATGTGCTGCCGAAGCACCTTACCCCTCTTACGTGAACACGGGGTCCGCACACTCAGACGCCCCAGCTCATCTGCACGCCATCACCTGACAACTCCTCCAGAGCTAACTGTCATGTCCTGGCAGCTCCCTGCAGGATGCTCTCACCACACTGCACAGCCACAGGCGTGGCAAGGGCCACTGCTGCAGGCCTCCGCCTTCCCTAGATGCCAGGTGATGTTCCGTGTTCGGCACGGAGTGGGCCCCTAAGCACCCACGAGGGCGTCTCCACACTGCTGGGCACATCCTGGGGCTGCCGCCAAGCTGAAAGCTCCCAGGCATTAGGATGTGCACGGGGTTCGGAAACAAGTCTCTGGCCGCTGTGCATGCCCCTCTGTACTCACACTTACTTCTGTCGCTGTCCGTGTGCCATGGGTATCACTCTCTGTACTCTGCCTCTAGCTCCTGCTAACTTCCCATGAAAGCACGGAGGCTTCTATCCCCACTAGTGGTATTTACAGCAACACTGAATAATGTCAGTGTGTTACACAAGTGTTGCTTGTTAGTATCTTACACGCAAAAATGCTCACCTTGCTCAAAAGACAAATCAAACATTAGTGGGATTTTTTTCATTATCATTTATTTGACTAACAATTTTCTAAATATTTTCCTTGGTTCATTATTATTATTCTGCAAAGTTGCCACTTACATCTTCTATTTGTGTACTAGTTTACTGGGCTTATGCATCTGCAGAGGGCCTTTGGATTTTTTTTTTTTTTTGAGATAGGGATTTGCTCTGCAGTTCAGGCTCATCTTCAACTCACTTTGTAGCCTACACTGGCCCCAAATTTGCAGTGATCCTCCTGCCTCAGCTGAGATGACAGGCATGCGCTACCATGTCTGGCCAGATATTACACATTTTAAGCCTGTGATATGTGTGACAAATATTTTCTCCCCTTTTTTTTTCTTTGGTCTTTTTGAAGGTCTCACTATGTAGTTCAGGCTGACCTTGAGCTCACTTTGTAACTAAGGCTGGCCTTGAACTCGCAATGATCCTCCTACCTCAGCCTCCCAAGTGCTGGGATTACAGGCATGCGCCACCACACCCAGCTTTCCTCCCATTTTGTAATGAGTCCTCTATATTTACGGTGTCTTTTGCTCTACAAAGTTGGTAAACTGCTTAAGTAGAAAGGCGGTGGGTCTGTTCCTTTCCCGGGGACTGTGGATGACTAATCAGTGTGTGACCACAAGTCTCAAGTAAAATGTGCCTAAAGTACCTCCTTCTCTGTGGCGACACCTGACCTTATGCCACAAGGATGAATTGCATCTGTCATACTCCTGAAATTCTTCCCTGAGGATAAGCTACAAGCTCACCCTGCCACATACTTCACAGCAATGAAGCTGCGAGGACTGGCTGATGAACGTTTTGTTATGCTAATCTCTCATTCTGCATGTTTAGATATTTCTGTAATAAAAATGTATTTTTGAAAAAGAGTCTGGACCAATTTTTGGGCAAATCACAAAACAACTTCTACCATGAAAAAAGTTTAGAAAAAGTATCTCAAGATGCAGAAAGACGTACTCAGCAGAGCCTGTGTAAAAAACTGATATTCATCCACACTATCGTCCAGGTCAAGCGGCGTGCTGAACCCCTCCAGAGCGGTTTCCTCCAGCACTTCTTCATCCCAGTCGTCGTCCTCCTCCTCCTCCTCCTCCTCGCCTCTCCTGTTATTTGACTGCGCGGCCTGAGCGCTCACATTTGCCTCCTCCTCATCACTGGAAATCTCCTCTGTGAATCCATTCGTCATTGAGAAAGGATCAAACATACAAGGACATAAGAGTCCATAAAAAGAACGGACTACAAAATACTCTAGAAATGGAAATATTACCACATAATCTTACCTGGAATTAAAAACTTTACTGTCGTTTGCTAAATTGAGAATGTCTTCACCCCTTTGAAAACAATTTCCCTAAACCTGTAGTCCAGCTGAGCACGGTTAATGTTACGCTCTGGCTGCCCTATCCACACAAGAAAACTATTTAACTGCAGGCTCCCCATAATTTCTTTTTGTCAAAAAAAAAAAAAAAAGATTTTGCAGTCTGTGCACGTGTCTTAAATAACAGTGACCTCTCATTGTGAATTAAGGTCTCTTAAGTAAGCAGATAATCAACTATTCAAAAACACTCAAATGAAGAGGTCATTTCTGTCACAGAAACAGTAAAAATATAAAAATGTAAAGAAAAATTAAGCAGCAGCTACCCACGGCTTAAATTACACATCCCCTATTTTTAGTACTAATCTGTTCAGTTAGATGCGCACTACAGCTGGAAGTCAGTCATCAGAAGGCAATAAATGAAGAATAAACATCATCCTAAGAAGAAAAGCCTGCAGCAAATTCAAGCCAGGCAATATTAATCTAAAACTGGTTCCATAAAACAAGCTATACTGAAACCACTGGATTAAACACAGCTACTTTTAGGGATAAGGCAAGAAACCATAGTTTTGGACCAGACGTGCGGGGAGGAAAGAAAGGTGTGATTACAAAGATAGCAAGAAATGGTATTTGCAAGGTAGTCGTTCCACACTTTAGTGTGAAATTATTTTTCAAGCTAGAAATTACTAGAAATTCCTCCTTCCAGCCATTAGTTAGAAGCTAATAAAGTTAAGAAATTAGAGAACATAACACATTGAAAAAAGAATTCTACAATTATTGGCATATGGTCACTTCCTGCCACATAATGAAAAGAAACATCTAGAAAGAAGTATTACTTCAAAAGACCTACTCTGAATTCACAAAAGCAAATCAGAAGGCGCTCTGCACTAGGAGCAGGAAAACGGCAGTTTAACACGCTGTACACGAACAAGCTGCCAATTAAGTGAAGGGTTTTAGATCTACACTTGCTAAAACTGCAGAATTTAGCATAAAAAATAGGCTTCTATATTTTTCTAGAACAATTCTGATCTTTCTCAGCAAAAAAAAGAAAGAAGGAATTTTTTTAAACAGAAGAGAAAAAAATTACCAAAGAGGTGGCCAGTGCCACTCCCCGGTACCCAGCATGAAGCTGCATAAGCTCATTACATAAAATAATGGTCTGACAGGACTGGCGTTAACAGTCTCTCAAATGAGCAAATCATCATTATGTGCTTTCCTCTGAATTTATAGGTAAAGTACTTACAATTTTTGAAGATCAATCACATATGTGCCTTTTTTTGCTGTTTTTTTTAAATCAATCTCTACCCATCCATTGCCCTGAAAATTCTGTTCTTAGTGGTTCATTTAATTCAAGGCTGCTGCCTTAAATCTATTAGCATTAAATAAAATGAAACAGGCCACAGGGTGGCACACGCCTGTAATCCGAGCATGCAGGAGGCTGAGGCAGGAGGATTACCACAAGTTTAAGGCCAGCTTGGGCTACCTAGTGAGTTCAGGGACAGCCCGAACTATACAGGAAGACTCTGCCTCAAAAAATCAAAAACAAAACAAAACAAACAAAAAAAAAACAGGAGGTTCCTAATCTAATCTATAGTCAAAACCATTTGCTTCTGTTACAAACGTATTTCCCAACCTACAATAACCTCCATCAGGCTCCACTTAAAATCATGGCAGTTTTAAGTGTCAAGAGATACAAAAAGCTAAATTTATCCCACTTCAGATAATCATTACAAGTAACCAAACCTACGATACTTGTTACATGTGCAGCAGACTCACGAATGTACATCTCCTTAATGACTCCATCAAACTAAAATTCAAAGAAAACACAAGCTCAACTCAGAATCAATCCCAACATGCA
>PVLD010036959.1:0-10593 GCA_004027595.1 Dinomys branickii
GGGGGGCTGCGCCGGCTCGGGAGGCGGGAGGGATCGAGGCGTCCGTGCTCTCAGGGCGCTAGGGCCCAGCAAATCCTCTCCGCTTCCGCCGGCGTTTGTGGCCCTCCACGCGGCTCGCCCGACACGCGCGAAACGTGGGATTGCCGGGCGTCTCCGCCGCTAGCAAGCCGATCTCTGTCGGGAGCCGCCGGGGGGCTGCACTGGCTCGGGAGGCGGGAGGGCCCGAGGCGGCCGCGCTCCCACTGCGCTTGGACCGAGCCCATCTTCTTCCCCGCGGGGATCGTCCCCGGCTCCCAGCGTCTGGGACTTTCCCACGTCTCGCCCCGGCAGCCTGGTCCGCCCTACCACATCTCCCCCGGCATCTCAGAGAAATACGCCCAGTTTAAACTTCCCAGCCGAGGTCCCGGCATTCACGCTAGCCAAGTCTGTCTCGAGATATCATCAGAGGTGTAAAAGAGGTCGCCGGGCCTATCAAACAAGAATGACCTCCTTCTTCTCCCGTGAGCAGGACTGGCTTTTCTCAGCCTTTTGCAGAGTCTGACCTAGAGGCGGTGGTTCCGGTTACTCGAACCGGAAGTTGCCCCAATGTCGCCATTTCTGCAGTGCCCCTGGAGAAGGTGAACGCAGGGTCACCAGTGAGGTGGGCAATTCCTGTCTCCCCAGCGCTTTCTCCGCCATTTTGAAGAAAGAGCTCAGCGACAGGCAAAGATGGGCGAGTGCTTCTGACCCACCAAAATACATCACGGCAGAATTCCCCAAGAAAAATACCAGTAGGAGAGAAGAAGCACTGTAGCATCTGTGAGGATGCAGTTATTCCCATTTTTACAAAGGAAATGTAAACTATCAAAATTTGACTAAAATTACAAAAGAGGTTTAAGCGTATTTTGTATTCCAAACTTAATTGACAGGAGAATAGAACAAATTACTAATTCAACTACATTCGTTTTAAATGATAGAGGAAGAGAAGGCAGCATAGGTTAGAAAGGTGGCACATGTTCGTTCTCTTTTATAGCGGGGTCAGCAGGCATTTCCTCAGCTCTGCCCTTTCAGTGTGAAGAAATAGCTGGATAAGAAGTAAAGGCATGAATTTAACTACTTACTTTTTAATAAATTTTTTTTAAATCTTTGATTCTACAATTACAAAAATAATTTCCACTGGAAAAGAAACAGTCTTTTTTTTAAAAACCTACTTCTGCAATTAGGACTGAGGATTCCACCGTGTTGCTCCGCATTTTACGTTAAGACGTGTACGTCATCTGAAATCACAATAAAGCATGTGTTCTTGCACTGCTAATTATAAGGTTAGGATCACACAGTTTGAAAAATAGAGTTAACTGAGGGTGAAAAATAGCCTTATGAAATATACATCAGAAAAGTATTTTTAGGCTTAGGAAACATAAGTGAAATTGTATAGAATTATACAGGAATCTAAACTTTCAATCTTAATTAATCTAAGCCCTCATTGTAAATATGCAGAACAAAACACCAGAGGACTTGTGCTCCAAATCTTAAAGCCAGGAAAGGCCTAGGCAGGCTAGTTCAGTAACTCCTTAGTGCTCAGGCAAAGGCCTTGCAAACGTCCCTGGTTTCTCTTGTGTCTCTTGAATGCCCAAGAGAGAGGAAGTCATATGAGGTCCTCTTGTTACGTTTGTAAAGTCTTAATTTGCTTTCTAAAACCCATGAATTGCATGCTTTTGTATCCATAGTTTCTTCTGAACCTTAATATATGTGATGTTTAAATGTAGCCTTTCTAATATGAGGGCAGGTCCTTTTCTACAGGTGACAAGGCAATGCTCTAATTGGCTTTCCTTCTACGCAGTTCTGTGTTCAAATGCCTCCACCCTTTATGAGATGATGGAAAACTGAGGCATTTACGGAAAATTAGGAAAAACATCAAATTCATTTCATATTATTTCAACTTGCTGTTAAGATTTTGTGGTTTTTGTTTTAATTAACTTAAAAAAAGAAAATATCTGTACGCTTTTCACAATTTTATTCGTGGAACAATTTTTGTTGTTTGCACATATTTCCCTCAACATTAGCATTTTCCTGTCTTTACAGATTATAGTGTCAGCCATCAAATCCTTTAACTCTTTTCTGGACATGGCCGTGCCAACTCCACCCCATTCCAGGCCAAGCCATGCATCCCTTCCATAAACAGCTGTCAATAGGGAAAGCACAATGAGTGTACAGATAAGTTACTGTGCTGCATATTAAATAGGTCATGCAAAGATTAAAGAACGTAGTGGAGTACTTGAAATATTTGCTAGGCTGTGGACAGTTCACAAAGGTGAAGTGAAGGATATAAATTCACTGCATCAGGTTTCTCATCTCAAGCTGTTTGGACTATCAGCGCTGCTCATGCTGACGAGCCTTTCCCTCACCTTTTGGACAGGCAATGCACAGTTATCCTTTAGGTGTTTGTGCCTGTGTTATTCTGCAGGGATGAATCTCCTCACACACACACTCCAGGGAAGGGCATAAGGTTTTCATTCCCCTTTAGTATTTCCTTTTTTTTTTTATTATTTTTTTTTATTTTGAAGACGAAAGAATGGAGACATATGACAAAATTATACAGTAAATAGAAGGGAATTAGCACTGGATGTTGTAGTACATAATGTTATCTTCACATTAGTTAACACAAAAACATTAAAGAGAAGATAGGGAATTTGCACTGAATGCTGTATAATATAAAGTTATCTTCACTTCTGTTAATACAAAAACAATTGAGGAAATACAGAATTATAGAAAACATGGAAGGGAATTAGCTCTGGATGCTGTCCTACATAATGTTACCTTCACCTTTCTTACTCAGTTACACAGATGATGGCCCAACTGATCATTCAATTTTTCTCCTTCCTCATCTCCATTGCCCCACCACTCAATCAGTCATCTTCCCTGTGATAATAACTGTACTCCTGGGTTTATTTATACCACTGGACTCTTGTGTTGGGAAGAGATATGGCTGCCTCAGACTAAACTATAACATACATGGGTGTATACAAACTGCCATGGTCGGAGGTGGTAAAGCACATATGCTCACAGCAGACTGCCTGGCTCCACTCCGTTGCCATGCTATGGGTGGGGGCGGGTCCAGTCCATGAGGTACCCTCAGTGGGGCCCACAGCAGAGCAGCCGCGGGGCACGAGTCCCCGTCAGGGTGCCCTCAGTGGCCCATTTGGCTATGTCCCATTGCCTTGATGCCAGAGGCTCTTTCTTCTCCTCCCACCTCCTTTGATCTCCAGCATTACCGTTCCCCACCCCTTCCAGCTGGGCACCTGATGAACTTACGATGCTTGGTATAAGGGCTTGAAATCTCTCTGGCCCATTCTCACTGTGTTAGTTCAGGGTATGAACTGAGACTAAAGATTAGTTCTAGAATAGAGTTGGAGGATATTTCTCGCATCTGCTGTGTGGAGTATGTTTTTGTTTTTCGACTCCCAGTCTGCTGCTTTTCATCTAATCCGTTGCTATGGGTTCATGCAAGGTTCATATGTGCTAGCTGTAAGGAGACCCTCTTGGTGCTCACATTAATAGTTTGGGGTGAGTCCTGAAGTCTGTGGGTTCATCCCATTGTTGCCAGGAACAGGAGGTGCTTGCCCAAGCCCCCGAGACTCCAGGTGCTCCCAGAAAGAGTTCAGGGCGGGAGCTGAAGCCCAGTAACTCAGATCATGCTTCCTGCCTGATGCTGGAGTGAGAAGGGCGTGGGGCCGTGTGATCCACCTCCATCTGCAGCTCTCTCTTACTGTTGTGCCCCAGTTCCCATTTGTTCCTTGGCTGGATCCCTGGGATTTGCTGTGGCTCTGGGTCCGCTGCCGATGCACCCCACCGCTCGCTACTGGCAGCCGCCCACACCGACACATAGACAATTAAAGAACTACAAAATTACACAGAATATAGAAGAGAATTATCTGTGAATGCTAATTTACCTAATGTTTCTTTCCCACTTATTACTCTTTATACTGGTGGAGGCTCACTTGAAAATTCAAATTCTTTCCTCCCTCATCTCCGTTGCTCTACCACATACTTCTGAACTCTTACCTTGGGAGGAGACGTAGCTGCCTCAGACCATACTATACAAGCCGTCCTGTTTGGGGTGGAAAAGCACCCATACTCATCACAGACCGCCTGTCTCCTCCCTGCCGTGTACTGCATAGGGTGGGGGCGGAGGTGAGTGGGTTCTGTTCGCCCTCTATGGCGTCACTTGTCAACCCCCGGTGGGGCCGCCCAGGGCCCATAGAGCCGCCCACGGACGGAGGGGCCACCCGGGCCCGCAGGGCCGTCCATGCCCGCAGCCGGTGCCTGTACTCCAGGTCTGCTGCTCTTCATCAAACATGATGCTATGGGTTCTTGCAAAGTTCATATGTGTAAGCTGTAAGTAGGTCCTCTTCATGTTGTTAATAGTGTGGAGTGAGTCCTGAAGTCCGTATAATCTTCCCATTATTGACAGGAGAATTTGTTGATTACTCCCGCTGCCTAGTCTCTCCGTGTTCACAATGAGATTTCAGGGCGGGAGCTGGAGCCCGGCACCTCGGCTCCTGCTTCCCCCTGGTCCCGCAGCGCAATCGCAGCTCCCTCCGCCGTCCGCTCCGTCCCCTCAGGGCCGCTGCCCGTCCCTGCTGCTCCCCACTCACCCAGTAAAGGGGTGGGGAGGGGATCGCCTCGGGGCAGACGCAGGGTCAGTGCGGTGAGCTGTGTGCTATTTAGACTGATTCCATCCTGTCTCCCTGCGCCGATTAGGGATGTTTCTGCAGGATCAGGTTTCTGTTTCCGTGAGTGTTGTAATTTCTCGTCTTTGTCCTGGATTCGACTACTGCTCCCGTCCGCCATTGCATCTTCTTATAGCTACGCTCTCTCCTCTGACCCTCTCCCAGAACTCCACACTCCCCTGGCCGAGCTGGGAGGCTTCCGTGAGGGTAGGTCTCCGCAGTTGAAGCTGCGGGTGCCGGGAGGAGGGCGTGAACTAAAGATGTGTGTGATTTGGAGCTGTCGTTTCTCTGTCCCGCCTCCCTCCGAGTGCGCCATGGAGGACCTCCGATCCTTTCTTCCCGAATAAGTCCTTCTTATTCTTTCCAAGGATTTCAGTTCCCATTTCAAATCTTTCCTGAGTTCAAGGTGCCCACTTCTCTCCTTTTTGTCCTTCTCTTATTGCTGTATTTCTTTGTCTAGGTGGGATTTCTGGGAGAGATTCCTCCTCTGCTTCCTATCTGGTCGCCATCTTGTTAACGGTCCCCTTTAGTATTTCATAATAGCAAATTTAGTATTTATTTAAATCAATCTTTGATAATTATGGGAAATATTTCTAGTAAGTTGTAGCAAAAAGAATTTGGTTATGATCTCTGCTCTGGTAATGTCTGGTTCTCTAGAATTTAACAAAAGCTGACACACAGTTGTCCCTTGGTACCTGTTCATCTGAAAACGCATATCATTGTGACGGTAATGATTTCCATTGTATTGTAATAATACAACCCAACAATACTTAGTGTATGAGGCTCATCCATCCATCCCTGGGGAGAGAGTCCGCACCAATCCCAAGACTATCATGACCCTGCAGATGTAGAGATGGGATGGTGGGCATGCTTTGCTCTTCCTGTAAGACCTGTGTTCATTTCTGAAATGCACATCAGTGTTCAGGAATGCAGTGTTCATGGCACAGCAGCTGAATCCCAGTATCTGTGATTATGACAGAAAGAGGAGAGCTGCATAGCGTACTCTCCCCACAATTACTTTTTGACTTGCAGGTATCACTATTAATATTTGAACATCATAGATTTAGAGATCATTCCAAACTGTCTGTGATGCGTTGTATCAGAAAGTAGTCTAAAATATCTCTAAATCAGCAATTATAAGTGATAATTAGAAATTGTAAAGAGATGAATCAGTATAAACATGGGTTGTCCTTTGCCCATACTTTAGATAGTATTTCGAAGTATTAAAATTACTCAGGGTAATCAGCCCATATTTGGATAAAGGAAGTGAAAATATTCTGTATTCTTTTACCTATTAAACTAATCGTTCTTAGATCCTAAGTGGCACATATTGGTCATAATTAGTGTGTGATAGGTCAATATTTCTCTTTAAAATTTACTTGATTCAGAATTTATACCATAATTAAATGTGTAATTGAAATTCAACAGTTTTTTACAGGAATTAAATATTATAACTGCTTTAAGTGAGTGTTAAATATATTGACAGAACAGTTGCTTTGGAAAGTATTTAAAAATACCCCTTATTACCCTCACCCCACATAGAGAGTAAAGCAGTGTACAAATATAGATTATATCAGAAGTTAAATGGAGATATCATTGTGGTGTGTTCAACATATAAAAATATTCCAGGGGCTTCTCGCTACTTCATGAGAAGGGTACATTGTCACTATGTATCTGTCATCTGCTTTGTTCATTTTGTCTATATATAACACAGAGTGATCACTCATCACAGAATCCAATATGTTGCTGTTTTTACTTTCATTCTTAAATACAATACCATGTCAAAAAATGGTGACAGTGGTTTGTGTACCAGTTTAAGAATTTAAGCTGTGACTAGTTTATTTCAGGTCAACTATTTCATTATCAATGAATGTGAATTACTTTTGTTTTAGAGTTAATGACAGATTGTACTTTGAAGTATTAGGATGCAAAGGTCTTACCTCAAAAAATTAATCCTGTATTTTAATCAGTTGAGTTCTGTAGAATTCTCACCATTAGAGTCATCTAAATAGAATTCATTAAGTTAACTAATTACTGTGTGCTTGGGTCATAAATAAGGATTAGATTCATATATGAAGGCACTGCCAAGTGTATTTAGCTTAATACGAAACAGAGACCTTTACCTACTTAAAAATGTAGGAACAAATTGTATAAAAGAAAATTACCTCATGTTTGCTATATAATAAAGAACTAGAGATTTGGAAAGATAAGTCATCGCTAAATAAACCACAGGACGTTATGAAACTTAATTCAGAGACTTTGAAGTTTACACACCTCTGAAAATAGTTTGTTTGATTTATTCTCAGGAAAATGTTTCAGTTTATTATGCACATAATTGATGAAAACATAACCATGAGTTAGAAATCATCCATAACCCAAATGTCTTAGATTTACCAGGAGATATAAATGTACTTTTTCTTACATTGTTCAATCTCTGTATCTGTATGATGCTCTAATGTAACATACAGCAATGACAATATGATAAATATAGGTTTTTATCCAAAGATATAAGAATTTGGGTAAGAAAATTTTCCATGTTTACATAACATGTGCTTTATTGTCATACATAAACACATAGTTCCCTCCAAAAAGCAGATACCAATCTATGCATAGAAATTAATAAACAAAATGTTCTCAGAACACCACTATCTACAATAGTTACTTTTTAAAATGTCATTGATATATCAGCTTTTTGAAACAACAACAAAAATTTCTAGGGTACTCAGTGTAGGAAGAGGCATAACAAGTGTCATTTAATTTATCATTAAATAAATAAGACATAGTTCAAGATTTTTTCAAATTAGCATAAACCTATGTATAAGACAGTGAAAATTTGGTCTCATTTCTTAGAAATTTACCAAAGTAACAGTCAGGAAAAGGCAGATGGAACACTGGGACTTTAAATGCAAGTGCACAGTTCGCCACTGCTTATTGATTACTGGTGCCACAGCCATTTGTGTAAATGTAATGATAAAAGTAATACCAACTTCGAGTAGAGGTAAACATCGGTACCAGCCCTGGCTTTGCCCAAAACTAAGTGCTTTCGTTTTGTTAAGGTATCTGCCCTGTTTTAGTTTCCTCTTCCTCAAAAGATGATACAGGAGAATTTTAAGGTCTCTCCCAGGAAAGATAACTTGTGAGTTATAGTCTATGTGAAATTTCCTGAGGGCAAGCAGTATCTAAGGGAATGTGGAATGCCAATTTGAGAACCAAAAAGGCAATTTAAAATCAGTGAACTCCTGGGAAATGCTCCCATGTTCGGTTTGTGGATCCATATGTGGTCACATGGGTAAGTTATACATAACTGGATACAATATATTTTTATGTTGTTACAAATAACATGATTCTAGAAAGTTTGGTTTCTTGGGAGCTTTGATGTTTGGTGAGCACCTACATAACTGCAACAAAGCAAAAATGATCTCTTTGGAAAAGATGACACAAAGCACTAAAGTTCTTTCCTGGTAGGGGTAAATAGGTGGGTTTGGTCATTTATAAGTAGAAAGAAAACCTAAGCAAATGAAATACAAAGAAAGATGATACTAAAATCTACACCTGTGAATCCCAGGTGAAGCTCTGATTCAACTTCCAAATAGAGAGCACACACAGGGAAGCTTCTGTGGAATTCTTACATGCATTTCTCCTTCCTGTTTGACAGTTGTCATCTCAAGTATGTCATGAGTCCACAATGCCATTCCATCTTTCACGTATCTCCTATTCATTTCTTTCTTCAAGTTTCAACTACGGGGCTGGAGGTACAGCTCAGTGGGCTAAGTGCTTGCCGCTGAGCACTAGGGCCCTGAGTTCGATCCCCGGTCCCGGAAAAAAAAAAAAAAAAGTTTCAACTACGTCTGTTTTAACAGTTCATTTTCATAAATTTTCCAACTATTACAATCACGGGGAAGATGGAAGTAAGTCAAGAGGATGGGAAGGGCAGAAAAGGCAAACCGCTAGAAGAGAGTACCATACTGCAGCTTGGCCCAGCAGAGAGGTAATAGAAAATGATAACTTATAAGAGCTAAGATTTTTTCCTAAATTGAGTTGATAAATTAGTTTAAGTTAGTCAGCAGAGCAAGAAGAGGATTTATAAGAGAGGGACGATACCCAAGAACATCAATTTGAGATGTCAGTGGGATTCAAATTTCCGGTTAAAAATGATCATATGTAGCAGCTGGCGTGCCACCCCCTTAATAACCTAAGAGAATGAAAGAATAAATTGAGACAGGCAAAGGCGAATGAGAGTTCTGTGGTAAGATGTCAAGAGCCATCCTGCCTGATGACTTCCACCTTTCCTTGTAATGTATTACAAGGAAATCATCATCTGCACGCATTAAAGTAAAGTTAAGGAAACAGGAGGAGGATGAACAGACTAGAGTTCTCAGTAGAGGAAACCTAGCTGATGTTGAAGAGCAAAAATGTGACCAATGGAAAGTATCAGTAGGATTGTGGGGCTTTTTGTTTGTTTTTGCCATCCAACTGCATTTGACAATCACAGCATGTGGTGGTACCAATCTATAATAATGTGTGATTTCACCAGTAGTATGTCTGGGAATGTTCACAATAATCATATTGTGCAATGGACATGATCTTCTTCCATGGACGTGGAAGACAAAAGC
Source organism: Dinomys branickii (assembly GCA_004027595.1). Classification (NCBI taxonomy): domain Eukaryota; kingdom Metazoa; phylum Chordata; class Mammalia; order Rodentia; family Dinomyidae; genus Dinomys; species Dinomys branickii. The sequence continues at coordinate 9,323 of PVLD010036959.1, forward strand.
ATAAACCAATGGTTTATGATATTATCTAGAAAGATGATTTCAATTAGAGGAATGGGTTATTAGCTCACAGATTCTGAAGAAGGCAGGGAATAACATGGACAAAGAGCAATGATCTGTCAACTCAATAAAGACTGTCATGGGACTAGGGACAGCTTAATGAGAAGAGATCCACAAGGAAGTTGGAAGTCAAAACATTTATTTTCAAGGAGTTAGAAGATTAATTTCAGATCACGGCTTTTTTCACACTGTTGGTTCTTGCTATCCATGAGCAACGGATATCTTTCCACTTTCTGATATGACCTTTGATTTCTTTTCTCAGAGTACTATAGTTTTCAACACATAGATCTTTTACTACCTTAGATTGATTCCTAAGTATTTTATTTCTTGGATGCTTTGTGAAGGATTTCTTTTCCCTAATTCCTGTCTCAGTGAGTTTATTGTTTGTGTACAAGGATGCTATTGATTTTTGAGTACTGACTTTCTATACAGCCACACAACTGATTTTATCAGCTCTAGGACTCTTTTGGTGGAGTTTTGGGGGTCTTTTATGTAGAGTATCATGTCATCCATGAATAGTGGTAATTTAACTTTTTTCTTTCTTATCCTTATTCCTTTTATCTTGCTCTCTTGTCTGATTGCTCTTGCTAATGGTTCCAGAACTATGTTGAAAAGGAGTGGTGACAGTGGGCATCCTTGTCTCGTTCCTGATTTTAGAGTGAAAGGTTTCAGCTTTTGTCCATTTAGTACGATGCTTGTCATTGGTTTATCATAGTGTGTATCTGTTCTAACACATGCAATATACCTTGGTTATGAGAGAAATGCATGATCATATATTATTCCACAGATGTGCTGGAAATAGACTAATAGGTCCACCTAAGCATTCGTAGACTCTCTAAGAGCATGTACCTTGTTTGCCTTGCTACTAATTATTGATTGGTATGTTTTATAGACCTACAAGGGTATTTTTTTTATTTTAAAAACATAAAAGTACAAAAACATATTGACAAACAGACACCAATTATCATAAAAAATAGTACAATCACAACTAATCTATAGACAAGGTAATATGGTGTCAACAGTGGTTATTGCTTTATCCATTGATATCTTCGAATTGTAAATGTATGAACCCATATACAGACATGCAAATTTAGTCAGACAGTTAATCCTCTCAACAACAGAAAAAACACAAAAACCAAAAATCCAAAGACAAGAAACAAAACAGGCAAACAACAACAACAGCAACAACATCAACAACAAAAAAAAACACCACT
>PVLD010036960.1:0-10594 GCA_004027595.1 Dinomys branickii
CACCCTCCCTCCTTCTCCATTACGTTCTCCCTCTCTCTCTCTTCTCTTTCTTTGTTTCCCTCTGCCAGAACTTCTGAGAACGTAGGGTACAGGTCCTGAGACCTAGCTCAGAAGCTGGCAAGAGAGCCGCTTCAGCATCAGGTCTAAGCCTTGTTGTTCAACAGTGTTATTCGCATTTGTGTGCTCTCATTGTGTGCACATAGGTCTAGGTAAACGCAGCGACTTGTTTCCTCACTTTTTCAGTAATCCTGGTAGGTTTCCTCATCAGTGGGAAGTTAGGAATGGTGGTCAGGGGACCAGGAATTCCTGACCACCTCACACACCTTTTGCCATAGCTCACCTGCAGCCTCACCCACTCTACAGGTAAGATCACACATCACACTCTCCCTCACCCCATCTCGCGTGATTAATACATCACTTCCAGTGGGATCTGCTGTATTACAGTTCCACAGCTCCCCTTCGGGAGCACAGGATTATTCCTACGTTCGCTTTCCTTTACCTTTGTTGTATCTCACCCCACTGGCTAAAGTTGACATTCTGCTTTAGAACCACCTCACTGGCAACATCATGGAAGCCATATACAGGGAAGAATATTATATAAAAAGCAAAACCATCTAATTTCTAATTCTGACTAGATAGTGACCAGACATAGAAGACCTTAGATGAGTTACTTAAACTTTCTGAACGCTGCTTTCCTCATTAGTGAAATTAGTATAATGATAATCTACATCTTTAAGTTTGCTCAATTTAGTAAATAAAATAAAATGTGAAAGTGGTAGATTTCTTTCACCTTCTTTGTAGATTTACTGCAAGACCTTTAAGGAGAAAATCTATCCAAAGTTCTCTAGCCTATGTCTGGATTACTGACGGTACCTAGTGGAAGACAGGACTCAAGGCACCAGGAGTTTGTCTAAAGTACACGAGGCCTAAAGTTAAGGTATCAAAGAGTCTCCCATCGTCTCCTGGCTGTTTCTCAGTTTCCCAGGGTTCCTACATTTGGATTTGCAGCTTTATAAGAAACACTATATAAATGATACTTGTTACAGTTATCTCAAGCTATTCCATGACTTCAATAATAAATAGTCCTAATCGCTACTCACATTAAGAAGTCCTTACTATCAGTGTTCTAATGACCTGTCCTTAGGAATATATGAAGAGCTTTACTTATATTTTCTTAATATTCTATTCTTTCTACTATCATATATCCTTATATTCAAATGATGAATGAATACTTTTGTGGAATTATTTCTGAATTTAAAGTAATCTGTCAAACGAACATCCCAAACTTCTATCAGTCTTGTGAAAGTGCCAAGTCCATGTAGGGTGTTCGTGCGTGAACAGACAGGGTCAAGAATAATACTCATTAATAAACAACAACCAAAATGAGTCCCTGTGTAGCCACTGAATGATCAACCAGCAAGCAATTATTGATCGTCTGCATCGTGCTCCACATAATGCTAAAACAGTGTGCCTAGAAAGATGTCAACTTGCACACACAACCTCAATTAAAAATTGAGCAGGATCCTAAAGGATACAGGAAGTCTCAAAATGCCTCTAAGCAGACACTGGCCCATACTTGCTGAGGCCTGACTGAACTTGGGGCAGCAGCTTTGCCACCACCCCTGTTAGACTCTGGAACTTCGCCCAACCTCCCTGAGCATCTTGTTCTATGCTGCAAGTTCTACACCCATGATTTGTATTTCTTTATAAGTTAATGCCCAGTACAATATTCTGAGATACCTGAGGTAAATAATACAACCCTAGAATTCTTGAAGCAGCAATTGATAAGGATGATCCACCTGACCCAACAATTCCTGCCAGATATGCTCCGGTACTATTTCTAATATTGGGCTTGTTCTCTTCCTGCCCTGTAAGGAAGACCAGAGCTGACTCCATGGCTTTGGAGATGGTGAAACAGGTGTCAAAGATCTGATAGCCCAGAGTGGTGTTGGGCAAAATGTCCTTCCTCTCGTTAATTTCTTTGATCGTGTGAATCATGGTTTTCATCCAGCGGAATCCTCGAAAGTTAAACCTGAAAAGGAAACAGTTTGTGTGAGGCCTTAGTTGGTTGGCAGGCCTTTGGAAGAGAAAGGAGCTTTTAGTTGGGATGGATGATAGCAACATTTTATCAGAACATCAACAGGCACCTCACTTGCCTAAGCACGTTATTTCTTCGTAAATGATATTACAACCTTGAAAAATTCAATTTTGATTCACAGTCATTCTTTTTTTTTTTTTTTTTTGGCGGTACTGGGGATCGAACTGAGGACTCTGCACTTGCTAGGCAGGCGCTTATTCCACTGAGCTATATCCCCAGCCCTTGATTCATAGTCATTCTTGATTGTTTATCTTGGGGAGCAATTTTTTGGGTGTTTTCTTGCCTTGTATATGTTTTATACATGCTGCCTTTCCAAACTGCAATGTTGTCACAGAAACATTTTTCCATTCACAATTCCCTGCCCCAAACCAGGTAGCAATAACCTGAGTACAGGTTTTCCCTATTCACTGAAAGTCCCTGATGCCAAGGCCAGGTGCGGTGGCACACGTCTGGAACTCCAGCACTCGGGAGGCTGAGACAGGAGGATCGTTGCAAGTTGGAGACCAGCCTGGCCTACAGGTGAGCTGAAGTCCACCCTGAACTGCAGAGTGAGAGCCTGTCTCCAAAAGAGGCCAAAAATAAAGTCCCTGATGCCAAATGATTCTCCTTTCTCTCTTCTTTTCTTTCTCTTATTTTCTTTTGAACATTAATTGTAACAATTATCTAAATACATGAAAATACTTATAGGAGAACATAAAATTATATTATGTATATAATTCATAGTTATATGCTATGACTCCAGTTACAGAACTTTTCATGATTTGATTGTTAATGTTGAGAGATGTTCAATTGAAAATGGCTGCTTTAGGGCTGGGTGTTCAGCTCAGTGGCACAGCGCCTGCCTGGCAAGTATGAGGTCCTGAGTTTAAGTCCCAGTACCAAAAACCAGACAAACAAAAAGGAAAATGGCTACTTCTTACTATTCTCACAAATAACTATAAACACAATGCCTCCTCCTCTCCATTCCCCAACCCTGAAAAGGGAAGTATTTCTCTTTCAGTCCATCATTATTTTTTTAATTCCTTCTCCATTAAAACAATAACTATCTTATTCACTTCTTTATTTCCTGAGTTTTAGCTAAACTTTTTTCTACTTGACAACAAGTACTCTCAAAGTATTTTTTTCTTAATAGCTTTTGTAGCTGTAGTATTTTTTTGTTTTTGTTTTTTGCTTTTTGGTTTTTTTTTTTTTTCCTTGTCTTTTTGAGACAGGGTCTCACTATGCAGTTCAGGCTGGCCTTGAGCTCACTTTGTAGCCCAGGCTGGCCTCAAACTCGCAAAGATCCTCCTGCCTCAGCCTCCTGAGTGCTGGGATTACAGGTGTGCACCACCACGCCTGGCTTGTAGCTGTAGTATTTAACTCTACGTCTTAATAAATATTTTTGAGTTAAATGTCTCATAGCATATGCCCCCATTGGCAGATTGAAATTTTTCTCCATCTCTTTGACTGGGTTTTTACTTTAGTTTTTTATTTTTAATGTAACATGTAGTTATTGAATTCCTATGATGCAAGACACTATAAACACAACAGTGAGCACAAAAATAATTGGAGAGATGGTAGGTGTAGGTTCTATGAAATACAAAGGAGGAGCACCCAGCCTTGGAGGAATTAATAGCCATGCTGAGGCCTAAAGGATGATGCAATGTTTGGGATCCAAAATGCCCCCCAGAAAGTTCGTTGTGGGGAAGGTTTGGTTGCCCCTTGTTGAACTCTAGGAAGTGACTGGATCACAGGGACTCTCATTTCATCAAGTGGATTAATCATTTCATCAGTTCATTAGCTGGGTGGGTTTATTAGGAGGCAGAGCCTACTTGGATGAAGAAGACCGTTGTGGGATTGGCTTTAAGGTATATTTTGTCCTGAGTCCCTCCTCGCCTCTTGTCGGACATGAAGTGAACCATTCTCCTCCAAACTTGCTCCTGCCATGATGTTCTGCCTCACTATGGGCCCAGGAGCAATGGAGCCAGGTGACCAGGACCGAAAGCTTTGAAACTGTGGGTTAAAATAAACCTTTCCCCTTTAAGTTGTTCTTCTCAAGTGTTTTGTCAAAGTGACAGGGAGCTGACCAACAGGTGACGCATACACAGATGGCAGGACTACAGGCAGCAGGAGCCCCTGTGCGAATAAGTTACAACAGGAGACCAGGCAACACTAAAGAAATGGAAAGACCAGCGTGTGTGGAGGAGACAGGGTGGAAACGAGTGTAGCACCGTGGAAGAGGAAGCTGGAGAACTAGAGGTTTCCGGAATACAAAAAGTCTTATCCGTGTTTCCAAATTCGTACTGGTGGCAATGTAAAGTTTTGAAATATGTATACAGCAGTATAGTGGAGAGATCCAACACGGCTGAGAAAAGGACTCACGCTGGTGTTTCTCAGAGGAAATCAACCAAAAACACAACAATATCTTTTTAAAGTAATGTAACAGGACATTTCAAGACCTGCATATTCCAGAAATTCCCCCACCGAGAAGTTGTCTAAACAGATAGTTCTTCCCAAAGGAAAAAGCTATCTGCCCCAAGGTGTTCATGGTAGATTTCTGATAATGAAAAATTGGAAGGAACTTACATAATTAGTGATAACACAATGACTGTGTAGAAACATTTTCCAATCATTAAAAATTAAAATTAAAAATGGCACAGTAGTACAAATGTAATATTAAGTAAAACAGTCAGTATGAAAAATTGTTTCCATAATTGAAACTATGTGTTAAGCAGGTGAATGTTTGGATAAGGCTGAAAAAGGAAATGTTTTTAAGTGGCAGAGGATGATTCCCGGAAGGGTCGGATTTGGTATGATTTTTCGTTCATTCATTAATTTCTATTGTGATTTTCCAATATCATTATACACTATATACTCCTTTTCTTCAAAAAATTTCTCTAAAAGAATTAAAAGTGGGGCCAGGATGTAGCTCAGCAGGGTAGAACCTGCCTGGCAAGTGTGAAGCCCTGAGCTCAACTCCTGATAGCTCTCCCCCCAAAAGCAACATATCTCAGTGATATATGCACATCCACATCTATAACACCACCATTTGTAATAGCTGCATCTTGGAAACAGCCTCAATGCCCACCAACTGATGAATGGATAAAGAAGATGTAGCAGTTTTTTATACAATGGAGTACTACTCTGTCATAAAGAAGGATAAACTTGACATTTCTAGGTAAATGGATGCACCTTAAGACCATACTCTTAAGTATAGTAAATCAGACACACATGTGTGAATATTGCATTGCTTCCATGGTGTGAGAAACCTAAAGGGTAAATAAGGACCAAAATATATAATAGATATTGTGAAATAGGAAGAAAATATTCAACTCAGTAGGGGAACAAGGAATGGTGAAAGGGAAAGGAAGGCGGGACCATGGAAAAAGCAAATACAAGAAAAAGATGGCAACAAAACTTTTGTAGATAAGGAGGGGAAGAGGGGTGAAGGGAGGGGAAGGAATGAGGGGAAAGGAGAATCAACGTATCTCACATACAGATACAGATTCCCTGTGGTGAATGTGATCATTTATGTATCTCTAAAATTTACTAATAGAATTAGCTTTTTAAAAAATCTGTAAGGAAAGGGGAAAAATCTCTCTAATCCCCAGCTTTGTGTAAATCAACCCAAAAACAAATCTAAAGCACCACCTTCCTGCTCCACTTCACTGTATTTCTCTGGCTTATGCAACATTTACAACATAGCAGAAAGACTTCCTCTTCTGTGTATTTTAGCTCATGGCCACAAATAACTATTATCTTGTTAAAATTACAGATTTTACAATAAGATTTCTTCTACTGCAAGTTGAATTTCTGGGTAAACTATGGCTTAATGACTGTAAAATTAAATCGCTACCAGATGAGGCTTGGCCCGGCTTCTGAATACTTCACAGCCCAGGCCTTCTATGAGGAGGAGAAAGACGCTAGATGACATGGGGGCTCGGAGAATATCGGAGGAACTGTTGTCTATTATTGGTGAAGTAAAATATACGATTCTAATTTTTGGAAAAAACACATTTTAAAAAAGTTATAATGCTAACTATTAGTTGTTCAGATTCTGAGTGCAACGATTAGGCAAATCCTCAAATTATCTGATTTTTAAATGAAATGTACTTACTTCCCACCAGTTTCAATGCCAAATCATTTTTAAGGGAAAGATAATTTATATTAAAATATGCATGTTGGCTTTCCCATCTAACTGTTCTAGAAAATAACCTTCAGAAGTTCCAATGAAGAGTAAAGAACAAATTAAATGATTCCATTTATGAAATATTAGAGTGCTTTGCATTGTAAAAACTGTTTGCATTTGGTTATAAGAATTAAAAAACTGAAAACTTTGTGGTAATGACCTGACTCTACCATGTGGCCAAGTGAAAGCCTTCTCCTCCTTCCCAGAGCTTCACTAGAAAATGGCAAACAATTAAAGGTCCATGAAAAAGATAAACAGGGACTGATGGTCCTTTTCTTTTTGCCAAAAACATTGCAATTGATTTCTCTTTCTAGTGACATCTCAACTATGGAGCATGAAATATGATCAAAGAGGAGAAGTTATGATCAGTAAAGATGTAATGGTGTAAGAAGCTGTTAAAAATTTGCAACCCACAGTGATAACTGTAATTACTTGTGGCATCATGTTTACCTTAGGATATAATGTAAAATACTCAATATACAATTATGTCTGTGCTATGGTCACAATTATTTTAAAAATAATGAACAAAAAGGGTCAAGGAAAGAGATAGAAAATGAAAAGAGCTGCTGTGTTATGGCAGTAAAATAATGAATAGTTGTTATTTCTTTTAATTTTGGGCATGTTTTTATTTGAGGGGTGTGTGTGTGTGTGTGTGTGTGTGTGTGTGTGTGTGTGTGCGCGTGCACATTGCCCAGACATCTATCCTATCTTTGATTTTCTTACAGTAGGTTACTAGCAAATTCAGATTTTCAGGTATGGATCCTGGTAATGTGACGTGACAACTTGGAGGTAAGAGAAGACGGGCCAGAAGTCTTTTAGTAGCTAAAGTGTTCTTGCCATGAACATAGGCTTAGAATAAATCCGTGTCCCACAGGAGGTGTTCCAATTGAAGAAAGTTTTAGTCTGTGACAGTTCACAATAATGCCACAGTACTGCCCACCCCTGAAGCCCTGTTCTCAAACGCTAATGTACAAATCAGTCAAGAGGAGTTCTTATCGAAATGTAGATCTGGAAGGATGGAGCCCCTGATTCTGTTTCTGACTAGCTCTCTGGTAATGCTGATCCTGCTGGCCCACAGACCACCCTCTGAGGAGCCACATCCTGCACCATACCAAGCCCCTCTTCTTTCTGTATGAGATATAGACAGATGCACTGGACACCGAACTTTTCCAGTTTCCAATCACTTCTAGAATTTTCGTCTTGAAGAAACCGAGGCCTAGAAACATGTTTTGAATCAAACAGGGCATGTCAGAGTCATAGCAGGCACCCCCAGCCCAGTTCAGGGCACTGGCCCCTGTATTTACCACTCCCCCTCACCACCTACAGTTGATGTTAAAAGAATGGCTTACCCTTCACATTTTGCTGATACTGGCTCCAAAATAGACTCATTCACTGGGATAGTCCTGGAGTGTATAGGGAACAGGCCGCCGATAACAAGTGTATGGTTTTTGGCATCTACATAGCCGTTCAAATCAAACTTGCCCAGCAACCTGCAGGTCTGCTCTTCTTCTTTTTCTTCACCTTGAACACCTAGGTCAGCCCATAAGAATGCAAGGAATCCCAGAACCAAAAATTTCTTTCTGTTGGCCATTTTAATAAGCTGAGCTTGGGAAAAAATGGTGTTGAAATGTTGCAAGTTTTAATTAAGCACCTCGATGGTGCGTTGCACTGTATGTTCCGCGTGCGTGGCTCGTCCCCGTGGATTCGGCTTGTTGCTACTTGCTACATAATTGTCAGGTCTCAGTCACAACACCTCACAATCACTTGCAATTTGTGGATCTGGATTAGGAGCTGAGCAATCCTTTTGAAAAGAGCCTCCTAGAAAGCCCCTTTTATGCTTATCAATAATATATACTGACACAGTAATGGGCTTTGAAGATCAAAGAACCGTTTTATTTTGTGGGAAATTCCCTTTTTCGTTCATCATAATCAACTTCAGTCCTTCTCACGTCAGCCACCTTTGTGAGACCTGCTCAGGCCCTAAAGACGGAGAAGGGCATCCTGCTTCATCACGAAGCACCAAGAGAGGTCATGTTAGCCCAGGCTGTTTCCTTACTTAAGGGTATAGAAAAAGTTGAATGGAAAAACAAGGAATTTGGAATACAAGACACCATTTTGGCTCTGTGTTCTGGCTTTTGTATTAGTATGATCCTCACAAAGTCACTTAATTTCTGTGCCTCGTTTTGCTCATCATTGACGAGGATGATAATTAAGCTATCTTAGGAAAATTTTGTAAAGCCTGTAATAATTCAATGAATATTTTCCATAAGCATTATTTTCTTCAACCTCCCCTTCTAAATAAAGTGTTGCCCTCTGCTCACACTGCTGGTCCAGGCACATATCCCTGGGGTCTTTCCTGAGAATCCTCTCTACTCCTTTCCTCTCTGGGCCTTTTTCAGAGACACCCCCAGTCTCCTTGTACAGGTTAATTAATCCTGACTCTTACTCCCCTTTTCTCAAGCATTTCCCCTTGGAGTATAATTCATAAGGTATGTCCAGAGTGCAGCCCAACAAAAGAACCCGGAGCAAAAAGGATATATGCACCCTTTGATTATGTAATTCTACTCCAAAGTATCTCAAGGAAGCAATAGAGGTCTACACAAACTTGATATGTAAGGACGCTGAGTTCAAACTTGTTTATAATGGTAAAAAAAAAAAAAGAAAATAGAATAAAGCAAAAGTACACAATAGGAAATTTTTAATCAATTATGATCTGTTCACATGGTGGAATACAAAGCAGCCATTTAAATCGTAGTGTAAAAAAATTTATTCACAAGGGAAAAGCTTACAATATGCTTAAAGTGAAGATAATCAATAACAAAGCAGCATAGAAAACTTCAGTCTAAATGTCTAAAATTTACTGACATTTCATCTCTCCTTCATCTACTTGTTCCCATAAAAGACGCTAGAAGCCAGACCTCAGAAGAAAGGGAGGAAACCTACTTTCCAGGTACATTAACAAACCAGTCATCTTCATGTTTCCCAGTTCATTTCCCGTTCCAGTCAGCACTCATGCAGTACATTGTGGTGTTAGATTTTGTGTGATTTCACTTTTCTTCTTTATACTTTCCTATGTTTGCACACAATTCCTTAAATTTTAAGCTACTACTGAAAGAAATTACTCCCATTTTTTCTTACAATTCCTCCACACATTTATTCAACTGCACACACCACACGCGTGTGCGCGCGCGCACACACACACACACACACACACCCTGATACAATCAGCATTACCAATCACCTGGGCTGCACCTTCCTATCCACATGGGGTTATTTCCTTTGCCTGATTCCTGCTGAAGGATTTCCAATTCACTGATTAGATACAATCTCCACCTAATCCTGGGGGATCTCCAAAGACAGTCTCCCATTCCTAGGTCACTGGTAAAGCAGTGGCTTCGCACCCCAGTCTTGTCACAGCCTGCTCTGCCTCTAATGTCAGCTTGCAGATCACACACTCCTGGCCCTGACCAAGTGACATCTCAGCAGTCAAATGTCCCACTGGTCTTCATTTGCTAAAGTGTAGAAGGTCCGGGGACTTCCGGGAAGATGGCGACCGGGTAGGCAGCAGAGAGAGAACCTCCCAGAGGATTACCACCCAGACAATGGAATATAGCAATATGAAGACAGAAAGGAGAGAGGTGTGTACCCTGAACCCAAGAAGGATCTGAAATGGGAACTGAAGCCCTAGGAAAGACCAAGCAGAACCTCTCCTGGAGGAAAGGATCGGAGGGCCGCCGCGGCTCAGTCGGAGGGAGAAGAGACGGAGAAACAGGAAGCCACTGCTTCAAACACACTCTTGGCCCAAGCCCTCGTTCCAGCAATCGCAGCTTCAGCTTCGGAGACTCACGCTCATGGAAGCCTCCCGACTCGGCCAGGGGATAGCGGAGTTCCAAGAGCTGGTCCAGAACTGGAGAGGAGAGGGCGCAGCCAGGAAAAGAGGCAATGGTGGTTGGGAACTGTGGTCAAATCCAGTGTGAGGATGAGAGGTTGCAACAGCCAGGAGTCCCTACCCTGCAGCAACCTTCCTAATCAGCACCTGGAGGCAAGGTGGAGCCAGAGCAGCCAGTACACATCCTACCACACCCAGCTCTATGCCTGCCTCGAGGCTGTGGCCTCCTGCCTCTCCACCCTGTGGGCGGCTGCCAGTGGGGAGCGGTGGGGTGCATCGGCACCCACATCAGAGCCACAGCAACTCCCAGGGATCCAGCCAAGGAACAAACGGGAACTGGAGCACAACAGCAAGAGAGAGCTGCAGATGGAGGTGGCTCACACGACACCACGCCCTTCTCACTCCAGCATCAAGCAGGAAGCATGAACTGAGTTACTGG
>PVLD010036961.1:0-10605 GCA_004027595.1 Dinomys branickii
GTTTTTGTACTTTTATGTTTCTAAAATAAAAAAAAAAAAGATCAATTCCAACTTAAACCTCCTTTATAAACCTGTATTTTTCACATCATCTTCCATGGTTTCATACATTTTACTGAAAGTTGATTATTTATACTGTTTAATAATCTGTTCTTTTCAGTATCTCATCACTAAACATTCTCCAATGAAATCATTTTCATGTATCCATAGCATGCCATTATGTGAATATATTGAATTTTATTTGTATAATCAATGTTTTTGTATATACTGAAATGAGGGCTTGCTGTATATTGCCCAGGCTGGCCTTGAACTCCTGGACTCAAGGTGTACACCTACTTCAACTTTCCAAGTAGCTGGGATTACCAGCCTCACCCATTGTGCAGTTCTATCAGTGAATGTTTTGAGTTTTTAATATATGCTGCTGAATTATTTTTGTGGCTATGCCCATTTCACCAAGTTTTGGCCAGTAATGAACTGCACTGAAAATACATACATATATATTTTTATGTACATATTTAATTACTTTACCAACTTGGTAAGTGAAAATGGCTTTATATTTAAATTGCCTTTCTGTTTTTTAGGGCTTGGAGCAATTCATATACTGATTAGTGACCCTTTTTTCATTTTTTGTGCCATTTTATCGAAAGACCAAATGTTAGATTTCCTCTGTAAGGATGTCCATTGTCACCCATACCAACTGCTTTGCTCAAACAAAAGCGGTGAATTTTTAAGAAGCATACACTGCAGATCACATTCATATACTGTTTTTAAAATTTTGTATTAGTACATATTTGCCATACCTAACTATCACATTCATCATAAGGGATTTGTACCCGTATACAATAAATCTTATTCTTTTTTCCCCATTTCCCAACTCCTCTCTTCAAGTCTTCTTCCCCTTCCTGTTTGCTAAAGCTTTGTTTCCATTTTTCCTTCCATCTCTCTCTTTTAAATTCTTTTCCCCTCCTTTACCTTCCCCTTCCCCCCTCCCTTGTGCCCCTTTTCTTTGGACACGTTCTTCCTGCTTCCCAGTATCTATCCCAATGTCTGTCCTGCGTTTTGCTCCTCATTTACCCTTTGGGTTTCTCATATAAGAAAAGCAAAGCAATGTTTAAACTTGTGTGTCTGATTTATATCACTGAATATTATGCCTTTGAGGTGCATCCATTTGCCTAAAAATAACTCAAGTTTATCATTCTTTATGGCAAAGTATTATTCTTTATGGCATCATGTATAATTAACACATTTTCTTTACCCATTCATCTGTTAATGGGTATATGGGTTATTTCCAAGATTTAGCTTTTATGAATCATGCTGCTGTAAAAATAGGTATGCATATATCACTGTGGATGGTGCTTATAATTCTCTAGGGAAGATCCCTAGAAGGGGCATAGCTGGGTCAAATGGAACCTCTAGTTTTTTCGTTGTTGGTTGGCTTTTTTTGTTTTGTTTTATTTTTTGGTGGTATTGAACAGGAATCGAACTCAGGTCCTTGCTTGTGCCAGGCAGGCGCTGTGCCACTGAACTATATCTCTGGCCTATATTTTGTTTTTTTTTAAGACAGGGTCTCATCGTGTAGTTCAGGCTGGCTTCATGCTGTCTGTCTAGCTCAGGCTGGCCTTAAATTCATAGTGTTTCTCCTGCCTCAGCCTCCAGAGTGCTGGGATTACAGGCGTCCACCACCATGTCCAGCTTGTACTTCTTCAACTGAGAAGTGTCTATTCATTTCATTTTTGGATTGGGTCTTTGAATTTGGGGGGATTTTTAAAAGTTCTTTATATATTCTCAATATTTATCCTTTGTCTCAGGAGTAGCTGGTAAAATATTTTTCCCGTTCTGTGGATTGTCTCTTCCCTCTGTTAGTGGTTTCTTTTGCTGTGCAAAAGCTTTTTAATTTGATGTGATCCCAGTTGTTGATTCCTTGTAGTATTTCCTGTGTGATCTGTGTTTTGTTCATAAGGTTTTGCCTACGTTTATGTCTTCAAGAGTTTTACCTATTCTATCTTCCAACAGATCGTTTGTTTTTATATTTAAATCTTTGACCTATTTGAATTTTAGTTTCATGTATGGTGAGAGATACAGGTCTAGGTTCAGTCTTCAGCAAGTGGAAAGACAGTTTTCTCAGCATCATTTATAAAAGGTTATCTTTCTTTCTGTAGAAGTGTTGGGCCCCTTTGTCAAAGATAAAATGGCTGTGTTTGGAGTGGTTGCTGCATCTTTTATCCTGTTCCATTGATCTTCAGGTCATTTTTTTCTTGCTAGTATCATGCTTTTTAAAAAAATCATGGCTTTGTAGTGTAACTTCACATCATTATACTATTTCACCCTTGCTGCCAGGAATTGCTTTTGTAATTCTAGGCCTCTGGTAGTTCCATATGAATTTTAGGATTGTTTTCTCTAGTCCTGTGAGATATACTGTTGGTATTTTGACTGGGATTGCATGAAATCTTGATAATAGTTTTGGAATTATGGTCATTTTCACTATATTTGTTCTGCCTATTCAAGAATGGGGAAATCTTTCCATTTTCTGATACCCTCTTTGGTCTCATTTTTCAGAGTGCTAGTTTTCATTGTATAGGTCTTTCACTTCCTCTGTTAGATTGATTCCTAAATATTTCATTTGTCTTGATGCTATTGTGAAAGGTATTATTTCTCTGATTTCTCTCTCAGTGGGTTTGTTATTTGGGTACAGGAATGTTACTGATTTTTGAGTGTTGACTTTGTACCTGCTATCCTACTAACTTTGGTTATTAATTCTAGGAGTCTTTGGGTGGAATTTTAGGGGATTCTTTACAGAGTATCATGTGCAGCAAATAATGATAAATTAACTTCTTCTTTTCCTCCCCATATTCCTTTTATTTCTTTCTCTTGTCTAATTGTTCTGGCAAATGTTTCCAGAACTATACTGAATAGGAATTGTCGTAGTGAACATCTTCGTTGTAGTCCTGACTTTAGAGTGAAAACTTTCAGTCTTTGACCATTTAGTATGGTGTTGTTTTTTGGTTTTCTATAGATGGCTTTTAGAAGATCAATATAAAGACCTTCTACCAGTTTTCTATAGAATTTTTATCATAAATAGGTGTTGGACTTCATGAAATGCTTTTTCTGCATCTATGACATTATGATGTGGTTTTTGTCCTTGGTTCTGTTCATGTAGTGCTGTTCATTTATTGATTTGCATATGCTGAACCATCCCTACATCACTGAGAGGAATCCTATTTGATCATGGTGTACTATCTTTTTGATGATTTGCTGCACTTTGTTTACAAGTATCTTACTGAGGATTTTTGATCTGTGTTCATTAAGGAGATTGGCCTATAGTTCTCTTTTTCAGTTGGGCCCTTCTCTGCTTTTGGTAGCAGGGTAATGCTTGCTTCTAGGAATGGCTGTGGGCCTACTGCTTCCCTTTCAATTTCTTTAAAGATTTGAGGAGTAGTGACATTAGATCTTTTTTTAAAGTTCTTGTAGAATTTAGCAGTGAATCTATTAGGACCTGGGCTTTTCTTTATTGGTAGATTTTTTATTACTTCTTCATTTTCACTGATATTGGATTATTTGGAATTTTTACATCTTCTTGATTCAGCTTTGATAACTCATACATAATACCAAATACTAGGGATCTGTCCATTTCTTCTGTGTTTTCCATCTTATTTGAACACAGGTTCTCAAAGTAGGTATTGAGGATCTGTTTTCATTTCACCCTTCTCATTCCTAATTGCATGGATTTGGGTCTTTTCTTCTTTTAATAAGGTTGGCTAAGGATTTGTCTATTTTATTTTATCTTTCAAAGAATCAAGTCTTCAATTTATTGATTCTTTATATTGTTTTATAGTCTCAGTTGCATGCATTCCTGCTCTGGCCTCTGTAATTTCCTTCCTTGTACAAGCTTTGGGTTTAACTTCATTTTCTTTTTCTAGAACACTGAGATTCATCATTAGGTTATTTATTTGAGCTCACTTTATTTTTTGTGATGTGGGAATTCACCACTATATATGATGATTTGTTGTATTTCTTTGAAATCTGAAGACATGACTTCTTTGTCATATACAGTAAAATATTTTAACAAATTTTAAATTTCTAATATGTGATATAACTTTATTTAAAATGAAAATATTAATTATGACATGTGTGAAACATAAGAGATAAGATAAACTATTTCTATTAGTAGTGCTGTCATGAGAAATTTTAAAATTACATTACAATTTAAAAATATGACATATTTAAAAAGGCCAAACACGTACCTGGCTCTGGTCTGTCTTTCCAGAGTTCACTTCTGTCATTTCCTCATCTGTCTCTCCCCACCTTACCCTTCAGAATTCAGCTCTCACAGAACGCCTTTGAGCAGTCTCCCCGGATCACTTTTGCTTGCTTTTTTAAATTAATAATTTTGTTTCTTACTGCAGTTCTAGTTTAACAAAAATATTAAACAGAAAGAACGGCACATACATATATGACCTCTCTTCTGCTAACTCCCTTGATTTCTGAAGACAGAAATAGGCCCTCCCTTCACTGTGTGCTCAGAGTAGCCTGTGCACAACTCTGTATTACTATAGAGTTTATAGTCATGAATTCACACGAGAGGTGTAGTTCATAGAAAGCTGGAAGTTTCTTGATAGCAGAAATACTTTATGGACCTCTATTTCCCAAAGGCAAAAAACAGGTTCTGTTACCAGGATTGCCTAACCTGATTTTTTTTTTTTTTACATATTACCTCATTTAATCCTGATAGTATAGTATGAACAAGGTATTAATATTTCCACTCCAGCTGATGAATGAAGAAACTAAAGCTTAGAGAGGTGAAGTCAACTCAGAACAAAATGGCAAAGCCAAATTCTAACAACAGCAGTCTAAATCCATATTCTGTGTTGTTAATCTCTATATCCTCACCCTGAAACACAAATTCCAAAGCCTTAAGAGCCTGAAGCGCTCATAGCTGACTTGCTGCTAGGAAGTGGAGCCTTCTTACAAGCCACTCGGCCCTTCTCTGTCTGCTCCCGGCCCTGGGGTGTGAACAGTTTCCTTCCCACTAGGATGCGAGCGGTTTCCTTGTACCGCGCCTTCCTGCCTTGGAGTTGGCCGACTCTGGAACTGTAAGCGAAAGTAAACCTCTGCTCCTTGAATTACTGACATCAGTATTTCGTCACAGCCAAGGGAAAAGCGACTCAGACGAGGTCGCAACATGACCGCTGTATCACTACTGTGGGGTTAAGGCCTAAACCAGGACTGAAACTCAGAGTGTCACCCAGGAGGAAATGCTGCAGTGGAAGTGCTTATCTTTCAGGAGCTAAGAGCTTCTTGTTCTTGACTTGAAAACCTGTGGACGCTAATCTCACCTCTGTCACTTTACTAGCTCTAGGATCTCGAATAAGTTACCTAACCTTTATGAATAAGCATGCCGAGTTCATAGAGTTATTGTGAGAACTAAATACGTAATAAATGTAAGGGGTTAAGTGCTAGTAGGCACTCAATTAAACACAAAAACAGTAGTAAGAGAGGGGGAAAAGTGAAGAGAAACTTGCCGAGAACACAGTGGGGGAAGGTCTGAGGCAGGAGTGCGCAGTATCTCGGGGGAAAGCAGGAAAAGCGTGAAACCTGGCAGAGCTTTTGTGGGGGAGAACGGTGAAGAGGAAGTTAGCAGAGTGATATAAAGACACCACGCAGAATCTTCAGACTGCAATCTTTTGTTTACGGATAGCCTTTCAGAAATGCTCAGTGCGAGGAAACACTTTAATGATAACTTGGAAAATGTTTATTTTCTCAGGGATATATTTGTAATGATATTTTTATTTAACATAATTACTTTACATGATTTGTTGCTTTTCTAAGAGTGATTTTATTACTCCTTGGGGATCAACATGTTTTCTGTGGACACATCTGTTTGTTAATGGAAGCAATGGAAAAATTGGGTTTGGATCCACACATCTATTTCTTATATAGAATAGGGTCTGTTTTCATGTGCAGTCAGGGTCAGGTGGTAGGGAGGCAGTGCTAACTGTAACCTCAGGTTTGAAGCACAAGCAGTAGGGTAAGGACAGAAGTGAAAGGTGGTGGCCTAGATGGAGATCCGATGGAAATCACAGGAGCCAGAGGCGCCATAGACACCTGGCCTACTGAGATTTTGCTGACCTCTAAGGTAAATTGAGACACGTATTTAGAGTTTAGCACAATCCTCATTGCTTTCTCACTCCTTTCTTATTCTGTGCATGGTAGGGTCCACTGAAAAACACAGACGTAGACTAGGGATCAGATGAAAGGCACAAAGTTTTCCTACTAAAGAGTAAAAACATTAGGAAAAAAAAGCAAAACTAGAGAAGTTCTAATTGTTAATAATTACACCTTTCATTTGTGGAGCTCTCTGTAAGTACTGCAATGTAAGTTAATGTGCTCTTGTTTTGAGCATGAAATATGGAGACCTTTTCGTTGTTAATTTCTTTGTTATATTTCCTACAGAATATTCTGACTTGTTAAAGGATAAAGTGAGAGTTCATATTTTATAAGGAAAAGTACTACCATAGCCTGGGGAATGAATTAATACATTACGCTATACAGCTTTCAGGATGAGGGTTTGCAACAGAAAGTCAAAGAAACCAGCAAGATGTCATCATTTTGTGCCTTGCTAACAGCATAAAAATAGCTAAAATATTTCTGAGCTTTAACCTTTCATTTAGAGTAAATATAGACTGAAGTAAGAACTGTATGTATCTGTTTATACCTATGTTTCATAGTAGTGGATTTTCTTATTTAGTATTATAATTTCTTTTTATAAAAGTGTGTTTTTAAGTTAAAGCTTTTACACTATATTTTCATCTTTGGCTTTTTTGTTTTGTTTTCTTTACAAATATGTATTTGCCACAGGCATGAATTTTTATGTACATAATAATGGCACAAATAACATAAATCCTATCAAGTCTATTCCAGGTGATTAAAGTAGATGGCCCAACCAGACAAAATGTAAGATCTTACAAAGTACAATTTTAAAAAACTGACATATTTCTGGTTGTTTGTAAATAACTTTTGGCAGTAAAACTATAGGAATATTTGTTTAGGTTTAAATTGTTCTTTCTTTCACTGTGATATTTTAGTAATACAATAATGATTAATTTATTTGGCATTTATAGTCTTGAAACAATGTTTTAGCAATTTCATTAAGTACATGTACATAAAGTAATTGTATGAGAAAAACACCCATACATTGTATTATTCAATAGGTAGAGTTCAGTAGCTGAACAAAAAGTAGTAAAAAAAGAAATTCTGGGGGCTGGGGATATAGCTCAGTGGAATAAGCACTTGCCTAGCAAGCACAGGGTCCTGAGTTCGATCCCCAGTACCGCAAAAAAAAAAAAAAAAAAAAAAAAAAGAAATTCTGGGAAGACGAAACAGCATGTGTCAAAGTGCAGAGATATAAAACTGCATAATATGGTAAAGCAGCAGCAAGCAGTAGGCATGGCCTGAGCCGACAGCAAGAGAACCACTCAGCTATTTATTTGGATGGTACAGATTTATTTATCTCTTAGGGCTTCATATAATGTATTTCTAATTCCTTTCTCACAGCTTGAGTTATTGTTGGTCTTTCATTCCCCATCTCTCTCTTGAGTTCTTAATGTGTGACCTCCTACTGATATCAATAGCCATATATTCCTCATTGTTAAAGATAATAAGACTTGATTAAAAAGCTTGGTTCCAATCATATTCTGATTATACTAATAGAAGTGAACAATGCTATTGAGATAATCTCTGAGTTCATTATTTCTTTAAGATTTTATATTTTATTAAAACCATCTAAGTTAAAATACTTAACAAAAATGGGTTATAAGATCATGCCTGGGATGAGAAGAAAGTATAGGAATAGGAGTGATAGTATGCACTAATTTTCAAACTTTACTTCATTTAATTGTGGTAACTTTGTGAGGCAAATATTGTTCCTATTAGTATTTTGTAAGGGAAAACTAAACCATCAAGAGGTTCGATTATTTTCACACAGAACAGAAATACCACGCACTATTGCCAAAATGAATCTCATTTAATCTTTACAATTCTGTGAGGTAGATATGCCTACCATTATTATTATTATTATTATTATTATTTGTCTTTTTGAGACAGGGTCTTGCTGGGTAATTCAGACTGGCCTTGAGCTCACTTTGTAGCCCAGGCTGGTCTCGACCTCACAACAATCTTCCTGCCTCAGCCTCGTGAGTGCTGGGATTATAGGCATGTGCCGCCATGCCCTGCTACCATTATTATTTTATAAGGAAAAAACTAAACTTTAGAGTCAGTCATTTTCGTACACTCACCAGTCTAAAAATGGATAGAGTTGGGACTCAAATCTAGGTCTATCTGATTTCAAACTTCTTGATGACAATGCCATTACAACTTATTATTACAACTTACTTATAAATTCAGAAGACAATTGTGTGAAAAAATTATCCATGGGGAGCAGAGAGGTAAGATAATAAGTGTTTGATTTTGATTAGGACAGGACTAAAAATATCACATTTTAAAGGAAACATGTTTGAATTTTCATACATAAGAAGTTTACTACTGTGTTTGCATTGTACAGTACATAGACTACCAATATAAAAACAGTTCTTGGGAATTTTATACAAGTTATTTTCCTTCCTCTTGATGCCAATAGAATTAATGATGAAGAACAAGTTTAACAACGACAGGAAACATGTTGTGATTCACAAAAAATCATCATTTATTTTTAAAAATTTATCTTTTAAAAAAGTAAATAGTGCAGTGGTAAAAAATCCAGCACTTACATCAACCTAGAGCTTTTTTCAATCTAGATTTTTGTTATCATTGCTTCTAATACACTTTGAGTATCCCTTAGTCCAAAATGCTGGAGGCCAGAAATAGTCAAGATTTGGGACTTTGGAATATTTGTATAACCATAATAAGGTATCATGGGGATGAGAAAGTCTAAACACAAAATTTATTTGTATTTCATATTCATCTCATATGGCGAAGGAAATTATGTGCAATATATTTAGTGTGACTGTATTTTGGCTGCAACATGTCAATTGCCCCTTGTGGCATCAAGACTGTCAACATGAGGTCAGTGGCGGCGGCGTCACTGCACCCCGGAGCCCGCGCGCCATCCTCCTCCTCCTCCTCCTCCTCCCCGGCTCCCGAGCGCGGCCGCCACGCTGCCAGCCCCACCAGCCGCAGTCCTGGCCGCGAGCCCGGAGCCGAGCGCGCCAAGGCGCGGAGGTGAGCTCGTGGGCCGCGGGGGGAGGGTGCCGGGCCGGGTCCGCGGGCTCCGCGCCTCCGCGGCGTCCTTCCCGCGGGGCTTGCGGCTCCCGCCCAGCGGCGGTGGGTACCGGCGGGGGCGGCGAGGCATTGCGCCTGGCCCGCCCCCAGCCCTCCGGCCTCCCCAGGGCTCCGGGCGAGTCCTGAGTGGGGCCCGGGAGGAGGAGACCGCGAGAGCCGTGCCGGTGGGATCCCTCTCCGGGCTCACCGCCGCTCGTTTTGGAGCCGGTCCAGCGACCCTGCGGCGCCGCTTCGCCCAGAGGCGTTTCCGGCGGTACTGCGGGTAGCATTGTGCTGCGTAGGCCACGCTGGGGGAGAACGAGAATTCAGACTGCCTGTCTGTCCTCACGCCTGCCTCAGGAGAGACTGATTCTAGACCAGGACATACCGGATCGTGCCTGCAGAGTCCCCAGAACGTGTGTGAGAGTCACATCACACTATGAAAGGGTCCAGTTAGAACTTGCTGTTAAGAATCCTATGTGAGGAGAAGCGGCAAAAGATGGCGACCAGGTGAGCAGCAAAGGAGCGATCCTCCTCGATAACCACCACCAGCTCGAGACAGACTTGGCGAGCGTGAATGCCGGGACCTCGGCTGGGAAGATCAAACTGAACGTGTTTCTCTGAGCTGCCGGGGGAGATGCGGTAGGGCGGCCCAAACTGCCGTGGCGAGACGCGGGAAAGCCCCAGACGCTGGGAGCCGGAGACGCTCCGCGGATAGGGGGCTTGGCTGGGTCCGACCGCCCTGGGGGCACAGACAGCTCGATCCCTCCCGCCTCCCGAGCCGGCGCAGCTTTCCAGCGACTCCCGACAGAGATCGGCTTATTAGCAGTGGCAATGCCCGGCAGTCCCACATTTTGCGCGCATCGGGCAGGTTGGGCAGCCTAGGCCCTCGGCAGCCGGTGGTCCGTGGCCAGGGCGGCGCGAGCAGCATAGGAGTGGAGCATCCCGCTCCCTCCCCCAGACCCGGACAGCGCGAGGAAACAAGTGGCTGTGAGCGGCGGATCGCGAGCATAGGACAAAAAACTGGCACCTTGGAACCTTCCTGCCTGCAGGGACTCCGAAAACGGGTGAGCTATCTGCGCTCGCGACCAGATCACCAAGTGGGGGAAGAGATCCATCCCTATACCTGCAGGGAACCCTGGGAGGGCGGGGGAGCAGTCTTACACACCTCACCCAGGTCTCTAGATAGGGAATAGCTAACCAACATCTGTACAGCCTTTTAAGCGGAACTCTCAGCAGAAAGCTTAAGGGACATTCCCCCAAAGAAAAGTCACTGGAGCAGCCTCTGCAGCAGACCTTTGCCTGCTGAACTGCCTGGGGAATCTACTGCTCAATATTTTGAATCAGATACCCAAA
>PVLD010036962.1:0-10592 GCA_004027595.1 Dinomys branickii
GCTGGCTCTAAAGTAACGAGTTGTGTATCTGTGAGACAAAGGCTGACATAGGAGGGCATGAAAGAACTGGGAAACTGAACAGGAGGCTCTTTTAGTAATCAGAGCGTGGGGAAGGTTATCCTAAGCCACCCACAAACCCAGAGTCAGTCAGGAAAAATTAACCTTCCACGTGAGAAGGAGGCCAGGAGCAAAGTGAGGAGGAATGTAACAGACACGGAGCAGACACTAGCAGCAACTGTAACAGGCAGGGGATGAGGCACCATCTGCAGAGCTCTGCTGGGCTCTGATGCAGCACCCCGGTGCATTTTGGACCTATTAGTGTCCTGTAGAAGGCAGGTAGGTGCAAATTTTGTCCACCCATACTCACCTCGTAGCTGATGGTGCCAAGGCACAGAGGTTGACTTGGTGAGGACTGTGCTGGCTCGTGGGTGGCGCTTAAAACAAACCAGTTGGGGTGGAAACTGCTCTGAGAGTGACATACGGGGTTCCACCAAGGGTGCAGGGTTTGAGACTGGACGAGCCCACAGGGAAGTAGAGTTCTGCAATCTCGAATCACTTACAGAGAGAGGGTGGAAATGTTCTTCCAACTACAGGATCTCCAGGGGAGGAGGCAGTTGGGCGGGGCACAGGAGTTAGTGTGGGAGCCAGTTCTTTCAGGGACCAAATGGCAGGGTGCTAATGAAATAAATAAGAAGCAAAGCCAAGGCCCTCCGTGGAGCTGGAAAGCAGACTGCGGCACCAGTTGTGGACGTACAGAAGACAGCTTAGGCTGGGGCAGCACCTTCGCGGCAGGGGACCTCCTCACAGAACGTGACAAGCCCAGCATGGATGATCTCATCTAACGTTTGCCATGGGAAACTTGGCAAAGGCTGTCCGATGGTTGCAGCAGACAGGTGAGTTTGGCGATTTGTGGTTGAAGTCTCTTCTTAATTTACGTTGCTTTGCCTGTAGGATGGTGCACCAAGTGCTCTCGCCAGTGCTGAGGGCCTCTGGGGGTCTTGAGCAGGACCTGGGTGGCAGGGTTGCTTCCCACTCCCCAGCATATGCACCCTGCAGAGGCAGAACCCACAGGGAACTGGGCTCCCATCTGGCGTCCCCACAGACACTCAAGGGATACGGGGCACTGTTTTCAAGAGGGCGGAGCGAGCGCATGGGAAGGAGGGCTTTGACTTGTGCCAAGTCCACACAGTGGAGACACCTCAGTGCTGGCAGGCCTCCCTGTGACAGAGCTGCTGGAGAGATGGGCGGGAAGCCTCTGAAGCCCTCCCCAAGTTAGGACTCCGTTGTGGTTGGCCTGAAAGTGTTAAGCGCCCAGGAGATGCTGGACCAGTGTACACAAACAGGACACTGGAATTCAGTGATGTGCAGGAGAGTATGGAGGTGCATGCTAATTCGGGCCACAAGCTGGGAGGAAGGAGAGCAGCCTCTGCCTCTGTGCGAAGATGAAAAGAGGCTGAGCAATGAGGTGTCACCGAAGACAGCGCTGGCAAGGCAGGCTGGACCGGGAAAGGAGGATGCGGGAGCTGTCTGCAGAGAAACCTTTGAAAAACAGATTGCACAGCCAGACTGTGGTTCACCTGGGAGGAGAGGGGGAGTCCCTTTGGCAGCTGCTGCAAAACAAGACAGGACCCCAGAGCCAGCCAAGGGCATCCCAGCAGGGTGAGCCTTGAGGGGGTGTGGTGCGGTAGCGACCACAGGTCATCTGCTGGCCATAGAAGAACTCAGGGAAAGGGGGGAAACGCAGTGTCCCCGTTCCTGGTCGGAGGACTTCCCAGAGCTGTTTGGGGGGCCTGGCCGCTCCCAGGCCTGCTGGTCAGCATGCAGGACGAGCCACACAGTACAAGCAAGAAAACCCTGAACTGACCTGGAACCAAAGCTCTGGGGGACAGGAGAGGAAGAAACGGGAAGAAAACCACGTTCTGTGTGGAAGAGAAGAGACCGAAGGCAGGGCATTGTGCAGACAGAGCACTGCTCCTCAGGGCATGGTGACCCGCTGCAGTATCCCAGGGAGACTAACCAGGAGCGGGCATCTGGCACAGAAGCAGCACCGCACGAAGAAAGCAGATGTTTACTGCCTATGTCATGGCTTTGATGAAGGAGGCCTCTGCCTGAGACGCTGCAAATGCCCAAGGGACCTGGCTTTGGTGAGGCAGAAGCTAAGACTCTCTGGGAGGGGTCGGGAAGTGTTCTGGAAGGTGGGGAAGAAGGAGTTGGCCAGACCCGTGGACCCACGGTTTGGCGCAGAGGGGCACTTCCTTTCCTCTCAAGCGTGCCAGGGCCTCAGAGGGAGGGCGCAGAGATGTCTCTGGATGGGTGGATCTGTGGGCCAGGCCAGGTGGTCGGTTGTGGTAAGCACCTGGAGCACCTGCTCTGCTACCCCTCCCCGAGGAGCTCATGGAGGACTCCTCCATCCCCTCTCTGAGTCCCACCCAGTGTGCAGGGGAAGTTAGGAAAGAAAGGAAACTACCCCACAAGAAAGAGCTGCCAACCCTCTCACTCTGCCAGGAAGCAGTGCTTGGCATCCCAGGGAAGGGCGGAGGGCTAGAAGTGGGTCTAACAGCAGCTTTGCAGGAGAGGTAGAACTACCTCTGGTAGGCTGGGCCAGGGGCACTCTTTCCTGTGCTAAGTATGAATTCGATGTGCAGGGATGCACGACCGAGATCCACCTCCCCCAGCCAAGAGCTGCCCGGATAACCCTCAAGGACACTGGCCTTCCTCCCCAGGAAGGCAGTCCAGGAGGTACCTTTATCAGTGGGTGCCTGCTTCAAGTCTTCAAGGGTGTTGTTTCCTCCAGTTCTCTTAACATTCCAGCTGAATTGTGCCAGCCTCCACGCCCCACCCGCAGGCTGCTGCCCCTGCCCCTAGGGCGTCTCTGGAGTCTGATTGTGAACACTGAAGCCCCTTTCCGCCCTGGCCTCCTGAGATCACTGATAAGTGCGCATCTGCGAGGGAGCGGACATCCAGGCAGCTGGCGTTTCTTTGCGTGTTTGTCTTTGTCTTTGTCTTTGTCTTGGTCTCTGTGCAGACTGTAAACTCAATGACAATGACCACGTCTCCGTTTCGGCAATCAAAGCACATGGTTTATTGAGGATACACACAGAGGCAGGCCTCGGGGACAAGGTTAGGTCAGCAGTGTGGTAGAAGGGGGTGCGCTTTGCGGGTGAACAGATTCCTTAGCCACCCATCGGCTGGTGTTAGAAGAAAGGGTAAAGGAACACTACTGCCATCTCAGCGGTGAGCTGCAAATGCACTCTCGGCCCAAGTTCCCCTCATGGTCCTGGTCTCTGCGAAGGGGTCCTGCTTAGACAGGGAGACACCAGGGCAGCAGCGGCCCTCGGCCCTCGTGATGCTGTAACTGGATGTTCTTTAGCCACAGCTGGCAGGCTACAGAGGTCCTTTACAGCCTGAGCAAGGCCGCAAGGGAGTAATTTACAGTGAGTGCCTTTGCCTGCACACTGCAAAACCAAGAAGTCACCCAGAGCTCTGGGGGCGGCCCCTGCCTGGCCAGCGGGTGTAGTCCTCCATGAGGGACTGGAACTTTCACCCAGGGGCTGGCGGCGACTGGCCGAGGCCGAGTCTTCAGGGGCACCCAGTGTGCATTCTTTGACATCTGCAAACCAAAGGGGGTTTGGGGAGATGCAGCCCCATTCTGCTCCACAGGCTGCCTAGGGCGTGAGCGTCTCTAGGAGAAGCTCTCTGTTCCCCCTTCTGTTTATCCTGACTGGGATCAGCACTTGGGCACCAGCAGCTGCCCCGCCAAGACTGGCTTTTCAGACAAGCCCATCAGCAGTTTCCGAACCTGAACCTTAGCACACCCACTTCCCTGGGATAGCAAAGGAAGCTTCAGGTCTGAAACAGACTTGGCAAGCATGTTATTAATAACTGTCATGCTTATTAACAAGTTTAATCTGGCCTGCTGCAGAAATGAGTTGCGGCAAGGTGACACAGCCTCCCGACACACCTCAGGGGCGTACATCTTAATCTGGCCCTGAGTTTCCATGCTGCCATTCAAGTTATCTGGGGCGCACAAGGCCTTCTTCCCACCAGTGGGGCGGGGAGTGGGGGTTGGGTTTCCCGTGACCAGTGGGCTGGCCGAGTGTCTCTGGCCATGGCAGCTCAGTGAAAACACAGCATCCTTGGGCTCAGCAAACAACAATCTTCCCAGAATGGGAAGATACTTGGACAGCTCCAGGATGTGACTGATATTTTTAAAGCTTTGAGCATTCTATGTGTTTTTATGTTCATAGGGATATGGCCGCTGTTTCATTGGGTGAGCTCTGCTGGCCTTGCCTCCCCCTGGGGGCCTGTCCTCAGTGCCACCTGGTGCCCCTGGTTCTGTCCAATCTCCATCCTTTTTCCAGGGTCGAGCCATAGTTGTCAAATTAAACCGAATCTTGGGCTCATCCTCATTCATTTCCTGGTCCTCCCCCCATTCATCTTCGTCCTCCTCATGCTTATCATTTTCATCCTTTCCCACTGTCAGTTTGTAAACACAGTAGCAAGCACCAGCCCCGATCATCAGTCCTGCTGCCATCCACCCCATTTCCCGGGCCCGGCCCATGCTTAAGTCTGTGCCAGTCTTCGGGCAAGATGGGAGAATGCGTTGCTCCACTTGATTGAAGAGCTGTCTAAGTGCCAGAATGAATTGCGCAGGGTAGTAATCTTCCTCCTTTCTTATGTTTCTGTAGGTCTGTGTATGAATCTGTGGGCGAGAAAGAGTATCAGGGACACTGGTTTGTGCCTTACCAGAAAGACTGAAGTTTGAGTGCTGGTTGAAAAAATTTGCATTATCAGGAAACTATTTTCTTGTTCTTTTGTGCCTCCCCTATCTACCCACAGGCCCAGTCATTTCTCTTTCAGGACCCTCAGAGAAGGGCCACAGATAGAGCTGTGCTCTATATGATAATGAGACTTGCAACAGATCTGACCCTCAAGTAGATTTTTTCCTTCACGACACATATCTCTACCCCCAAAATTCACATACAGTTTCTCCAGTCAACCTTTAACAAAGTCAAGTGAGTTCCTTCTCCCCTTCTTTCTGTTGTTGCCCTTCCCTCTACACTGAAGATGGACAGTCTGGCCGCAGAAGAAGCAGAGAGGTAGGTGGCAATGGAAAACTGAATGTGTAGTGGATGGATCCTCACTGAGTGCACAGGTCCCCAAATCTGCTTTTCTGTATGTTAGACCTTTGGGTTTAAAGTGTTTCTCACACTTTCTGTACTTTTCTAATCAGGGATTCCCCCACCCCCTTCGTCCGCCATTTTCCAGCAAAGGCTGCCACACCCCTTTCCCTGCACAGAAATGGGAGGGGGTGTGGAGTGGGAAGGGGCCCGGAGAGGGCGACTGGGACTTGGCCCGCACAGATCCCAGCTCTGCTCTCTGCCACCCATACTCACGCTTCTAGGCTCATCCCACCTTCACAAGGTCCTCTACAGTTCCAAGCAAAGCTGTTTGCTTCTCTCGCCAAGATCTGCGCCGCGATCTACAGATCTGCAACAGACAGGAGACCGAGGGGAGGGAGTGCTTGGTGGACTGACCAGCACCCAGGGCTTGGTGCCTGGACTGTGGAACCTTTCTTTCTTTGAATTCTTTGTAACAACCATTCACTCTCCTCACCCCTACCTGAAGTCTGCCACTCCTTTCCAGTAAAAGGAGTGGAGTGGTGATGGGGGTGGAAGTAGCTGTGGGGGAAGGTATTTAAAAAGTCGGAGAGAGGAATACAACCCCAATCTGCCTGAACTTGCACCCGCGGCAGTCTTCGCTCTCTCCCACCCTCACTTCTTTCAAAACAGCGCCTACCCTCGCACCGACCTGTGTGATCGAAGCTAGTTTTCTTCTTCCTTCACATGCCTGCAGAGTAATAGGGGGCTGGTACCCAGACAGAAGCGACTAGCATGACTTCTACTCCAGGAGTCTCTGGATCACGTGACACCACGTCACTGGTCAGCTCTGCACCCCCCTCAAGCAGTGCGGCAGGCGCCAGCCTGCTCTCTACCTCCCCCGCTTTCACTGCGCCCTGTCAATCTTTTCCTCTGTAGGAACACCAGAAAACAGAAGTGACCATACCTCTCTGGTGCTGAATTTGACTTTCTGTAATTACAGGAAGGGCTAGCTTCTTTTCCTGGGTCTACCCTGCACTTCGTGGAGAATTGCTTTATCCTTTCCTTGGTTTTGAAACTTCTGCATCTTCTTCCATAATTTCTACTCGTTTTTCACTTTCAGTCTCTGCACCAAATTTGGGAGAAGGGGAGCAAAAAAGGAAGCCTGGCTAGTAGTGAGAGTTTTACTAATATTTTTGATCCGTTTAGGTTCTGTTTCCTTCTTTTTTATTAACTCAAATTACACACACTATTTTGCAAACATAAATTACAATAAAATTGTTTCCACTTAGAGGAAAAAAAAAGCATCGTCAGTCTTATTTTAAAAAATGTATCATAAGCAAGATTTTCTGATTAATAGGAAGGTCTCACCGGATTGGCAAAGTTAATTTGCACCACATTGAAAATATTATTCTCTAATAAAAGCTTTAAAAGAGCATATTAAAGTTTGAAAAATATCTTTACAAACAAAATGAATGAATTCTCAATATGATTTATAAATTCATGGATAGATAAATGACTCTGCAAGAGAAGGTCAGTGTTCTCATGGTGAACATTTTATGTGAATTAGGAATCACTGCCCCTTTCTTCTTCCTGGATGAACTCATAGCATTAACTGTTATACAGCTGAGATTTTGTGGAAGGCTGCTGGACACTTTCATTCTGGCTTCAAAGGAGGGACTTCTTGTAGACTTTATCTTCAGATGAATCTTACAAGTTCAGATGAACTTTACAAGTTATTAACTTTACATGTTAGTCTGCCTTTTATTTAAGGGCTTTATTTTAAAATCTATTCTCAAGTTTCATGGAACAATCTGTAAACCATCTAGAAATTAGAGAATTCTCTGTTAATAGGTGGAATTTTTCATCCATGATGGCCCTGGTAAGGTCTCTTTACTATCTGACATTCCTGTGTTATCTGTTACCATAGCAATGACCAGTGTCCACATTCTCCAGGGGCAGTAGCGGTGAGGGTTTGTGGATGATTGTGAATTGCTGCAACACGCTCGGATTTCCTTACCATTTTCCCCTCCCAAGAGGGAGGACAAGGTATAGGATCTCAAGCAGTCACCAGGAGAAAGACTTTCACTCTCTACTCTCCCTTACCCATACAAGTCCTTCAGAATAATTAATCTCAGAACTCTGGGATAAGTATGCAGAAGTTAGCCCCCAGACACCCACTTGTCCTGGCTTGGGACAAATACTCTAAATATAGACTGGGAGTCATACTCTAAATATAGACTGTTCAGGCAGTCTCTTTCTTAGAATGTTGAAATAGGACACCTAGGCAGGCTGGAGGCACTCCCGCCAGGGGCCCCTGTGTAGGAGGCCCTCTCTGGAGGAAAGCCAGAGAGCCCTGAACCTCTTGCTGGCAAATATTAAAGTCAGGAACATATTGCAATGTGCTGGCTTTCGCAGACTTTTCTAGTTCAAGCTCGTGCACTAATACACTCCATCTCTAAATCTCTTCTTCATTTGTTTTGCCCATTATCTCCTTTTACTTTTCTTTTCATGACACTTTACCTACTTCTCTCAGACAAATGCATTTTAGTTATGATGGCTTGCTAACAGAACACTTAGCTTCAACTGCTAATCATACAGTTTTTGGCACCTGGTACTTATATAAGTGACTTTTTTGTTTTGAACATATATGTTAGAAAGAATTAAAGGATATATAAAGCTTAACAAAAACAAATGCCTTGGTGTCCTACATAGAATTCTACAATATAGACTAATTTTTGCAAAATTTAGGCAAATTCAAAGACAAAATATTCATTTCTGCCTTTCCTTACCAGAGTAAATTATTTCTCCTTTTCATATAACCTGCAATTATGTAGCTTATAATTGAGTATTACTATTCTCCCAGTCTATCAGACCTCCTGGCTTGAACCCATTCAGACCAGCCTGTTAAAAGTTCTGGAGGCCGCAAAAGAGTGTGAAGCCACTGCTAAATGAAGCTTTTGTCTTAAATCAATGTGTAGATCTGTGTGATTTGTGACTTACAAAGTATCTGAAAATAGTGGATGGTAGCACTAATGGAATTGTACAGCATGAGAAAAATAAATTATAGATTATTATCTTGAAAAGTTAAATTACTTTTTGTATTATGTCATTTGTTTTTGTAAAGTTTTCAGATTGCAAGCAACAGAAACAAACCTGGTTAACAGGAGGCAATGCTGAAGATCAGGGTCAACTGTCTGACTAGGAGGAACTAAGGGAATCTCTTCAGGATACTGTAAGTGTATTGATTGTCAGGTTTTTATCTCTGTGCTCAAGATTCATAGTTTAGTGAGAGAACCTTTGTTTGGTCTGTTTTGGGCAGTATACACCCTTTTGCTAAAGAAGCACAGGTAGAGAAAACATAAAATGCACTTCCTTTCTTTCCCCAGACAGATGTAAATTGTTTCAGATATTATTGGTTTATAGAAGCCCTTTAACACTTTTGTGTATTAACTTCGTCTAGCTGTGACTAACATGCTGGGGAATATGTGCTACAGCACATCTTAGTTGCCATATTAACTGAACATTAGTAAAAGATGTGAAAAGGCAATGCATAAGGTTGTCCTTTGAGTCAAAAATCAGCTGGCTTCCCCCTTAGGATACCACAAAGTTGCATCTACTGTTCAGAGTTTTCTCTCCAGTGTTGCATGATCTAGCCCTGATTTAAAAGCTTTTTATTCATACGTGTTTGTAGTACATAATGATTACATTAATCGTGGGAATTTTGTACATGTACATAACACATTTGAATCTTTTCACCTCCCTTCCCTTTTTTCCTCCCACCTAGCTCTGACTTTTTCTATATAACAAGAGCAAATGTTCTTAAGGTATCATTATAGAGACATGTAAATCTAGAACAGAATGCTCAAACTCATGTTTATCTACATTTTTTCCCTGTTAGATCCCAGGAGAAGTTCAGTTTCAACAGAGATTTATTTCAATATCAGAAAAAATTTACCCTGAAAAATACAACTGTCAGGCGTACTAGAGGTTTTGGTCACTCTTACCTGCTCATTTTCTTCCTGTAGACAAACTATTACTTAGCAAGCGACAACCTTAGAAAGTTGCTTGGTGAACCTGCAATCAGAGCAAGGGCATTCATTCACCGTAAAAAGTGGCCTTTAGCCGCAGAAGCTTGAAGAACTCTTACACATGATGGGAGTAATTTTGCTGAGAAAAGCTAAAATGTTCCATTCGTCTTAGCCTTCCTTTCCTCCAGACAGAGCCTGGATGGGAACTACCCTGACTCTTGTAAATACAGAATCAGAAGTTGATTGGCTTCTGTTTGCTAAATTTCAATCATGTTCCAGTACTGTCTCCCAGAACTTAAATCCATATGAATTTTCTTGAGGTTTGCCTCTTCCCAAACTACCCGGTCTCTGAATTTACTTCCATATTGTCTGTGGACTTAAAAAGTTGTATTCAGATAACAACGTTATATCCAAACTATTAGGAAATAAGTAACCAAAAGATCCCATGTTCTGAAAAACTATAGGATTTTTGCTTTGTTTTTGTACTGTATATTAATTAATGTTCTTTGATTTTAAACAACTGAAACTGAAACTGGCTAACTTAAACAATAACAGTCATTTTCCCATTTAAAAAATGTTAAATAACAACTGAATTATTGAGCTCACTCCATCAGTGCAAATGATTTCACATTAATTGCTAGATACCAAGTTCAGGCAACTTTGTGTTGCTCTTTAGGTTCCTTTAACACCTATTTCATTTACAGCTATTCTGTACGTGTATTTGTCTTTCATAATGCTCTTTGTATATCACTCACTCTGTCAGTGTGCATGCTTTTCTATTTTACAGATACCAACTACCCAGATGTAATTTCTGTTCAATCTTTTGTTACTGGCTCCCGAAGGTTGATTTCCTGCTCCTTGCAAATTTACACAGATAAAAATCTGCCCCTCTCTGATATTCAGAAGACTGACTTAGCCCGAAAATTTACATATTCTCAAACATACTGATTAGCTCTTTCAGGTTTTGTTATGTGTTAGGCCCTAAAAACTATTAAGGTTGCTTTGAGTGAAGTAGCCAACACTTTCCACTGAGAAACATAGGACTCTTAGAAGCTATCATCCAACATTCTCTCCCACCTCCACTCTTTTTTTTCTGAAATTAAAATAGCTTTATTGTATTTTTCCTCATAAAGAGAATGCAGGTTAGGTGTGGAGGAGGGTAGGGCACAAATGTGGAAAGCATTAATAAAGTAAAATCCACACACTCACTTCAGGTTTCCCTTTCCGACCTCTTGTTCCCTTCAGATCTGGGCCTGGATTTCAGAGGAAATGGTAGACATTAATAACTGGAGGAGTGGTGTAGGGAGAGACTGAGGTCCCAGGAGCCTAGGAAAGGAAAAGTCAATTTTTCAAAAAAGTGCAAGTGGCCAGTAGCCCCAGGGGAAGATGCTATCCCTTTCTGGTAATTGGAGGACAGGAAACACAACTACAAGGAGATGGGTTTAGCGATGAAGAATGAATA
>PVLD010036963.1:0-10592 GCA_004027595.1 Dinomys branickii
CCATGGGGAAAATGCAAAACACAGAGATACACCCCAAGCAGAAGGTGCATCCCACCCATTCTTCACCCAGCAGATACTTGCTAAGTATGTTCCGCCTAGGAGGCAGGAGACCATGATGAATAAAGCTGCTTTCCCCTGCCAGCTTCCCAGTGTGATAAAAGACCCAGGCCCATACACAAATAACTGCAAGAGAAGACGTGTAGGCACAGAGGTATGCCCACATCCTACTGGGGTCCAGAAAGAAATTGGTTCTGCCTGGGAAAGCCAAGCAATATTTGAGAGGGCATAAAAGGTGAGGAAAGCATCTCAGGGAACACAGGAACATTTTCTACCTGAGTAATGTTTCCTGAGGTGGGGGGACAGAGGGGGTATTAAGCAGATGCTGGAGACATTAACACAGGAAGGGAGGTGCCAACTGTGAACACCAATGCTTAATGGCCCGAGGCAGATAATGGAAATGAATAAAGCAGTCTGGGTAGCAACTATGGAAGATGCAGAGAGTTTTTGTCTAAATGAGGCCACTGCTACTTACTGGTAACCCCATCTCAGGCTTCTATCCAGAGATCTTGGCCCAGTGTTGCCTGGTGTGCAATTTTTCAAGAGAGGTTAAACATACTTTATGATCCTTCTATTTTAAAATATTTGCACAAGTATATTTCAGCAAACTTAACATGTCATCAGTGATAGGGCACATCACTACTCTATGTACAGAGCAAGAAAGAAAACCACTGCCAATCAAACAGTGACATGCTGTCAGTTTTAAAACACATCTCCCATTGGAGATGCTAACATTTGAAAAAATGTGCATCTTAGCATGAACAAAATACAACCATTCTCATTTTCTCAAAATACTGTACACACTGCATTGATTCCGTCTGAGGCTGCCAGACTGTGAACCCTGTTTAAGTCAAGGGGAGCCTGAGGGTAATCTGATTAAATACAAGCTGTAGGAAGATTGCTGTGGAGGTCAGCTGGTAGCGAACTGGGGAAAAGCCAGTAGTAGGAAGACCAACCATGAGGCTCCTACAACTGTCTTAGAGACAGACAGAGATAGCAAGGGCCAAATTAAAGCTACAGCAGTGAGGACAGAGATGAGGGAGGGATTAAATATGAGAGTTTTATGTAACAAACCCTACTAGTCTCAGAGTAGGCATAGAGAGTGAGGGAGATAAAAGGATCAAGAAAGATTTCAAGGTTTCCAGTTTGGGAGAAAAGAGGGATTCATCACTTACTCATCACCACTTACTAGCTGTCTACCACGTGCCAGGCACTTTGCTAGGTGCCAGGGACACAGTGATGGCCAGAGCAGACATGGCCGTTTTGTAATTTATAATCCAGGAGGTAATGCTGTCAATTGCAGGAGGGTATTAAAGTGTATGAGTCCTACACAAAGAGGGACAAGCATGCTTATGGTGGAGAAAAATAAGTTCAGTTCTGAGCGTGCTAAATTTGAATGCCTGTGATACATCACTGCTGAAAATGCCTCAGAGCTCTAGAAGCCTGGGTTTTGAGCCCAGGAAATAAATCAGATCTGGCGAAGTCAGATTAAGGCAGTTGTCAGGTTACCAATAATAGCTGAAGTGATTAGAGAAGATAAAACTGCAGGGAGCGCTTGTAGGTAAGACTATGGGTGCAGACGCAGAATACTTGGTAACAGGGATATTAAAGAGAGTAAGAGGAAGGCACAAGCAAGGAGACTAACAAGAAGCAATCTGGAAAGCAAGAGGCTGGGGAGAGGGAGCATCTGTAAACAAATGGAGGCTTGTATTGCCATGTAATCCATATCTATCTTTACTTATAATTCTGCACAGAATTAATTTATCCTGGCAATGTACAATTCAGACGTTCAGAGTCTATGGGTGTTTTGCATGAACTCCAAATAGGCTTATCAGAAATGCTCCTTATTTAGAGAACTGTGATATTTTTAAGTATTGCCACAATCTGTTACTTTATCTTATAAACTCTTAAATTTTGCATGTATCTCAGTTTGACATCTAGCATATAACTGAATAGCACAGCCATGGTAATTTATTTCTTCCTAGTTTCTTCTTCAGGAGCTATAGTCTGCCATTCCCTAACAAAGATAGACAAAGAAAGCTCTGTATGTGATGCAAGTCCCTGTCATATCAGAGCACTGGGCCTTGGGCAAAACTGATCCAGGTGTACCATGAAGTTCTTGGCCCAGACCCCGTCACAGGCAAACCTGTGATGCACTAAAATACTCTACTCCAGCCAGGTAGTGGTAGTGCACACCTGTAATCCCAGCTACTTGGGACGTTTACACAAGAGGATCATAAGTTCAAGGCCAGCTTGGGCAATTTAGCAAGACCTGTTTCAAAAATTTTAAAGGGGGGTGAGGAGGTCGACGGAGGATGTAGCTCAGCATTCCCTGGGAATCATCAGAAAAGAAAAAAACAGATATTATAGTCCAGCAATGGGGAACCTTTTACAGCTTTCAATGATAAAAACAGTCCACTGGCACACGTGCCGCAGGTTTACCACCACTGCTCTAGTTCTTAAAAGTTGTTCAGAAAACACCTCAGAGATCTCAGTTTTATAACAGAAAATCAGGCCTAGAGAAGTTGAAGAGGCCTATCCTCTCCACTGTCACAGTTTTGTCGCTTAGTGGTCAGTACTCTTTCCTTACACCCAAGTGATCCCATTCTTCTGTGTAAATCCAGTTATATTAAAGTATGATCAACACAGAGTCCGCAAGAGTTGAGCCAAACAACAGAGAAAGTAAGTTAACATTTAACTTTCAATCATGCGGCAGCATGCCTGCCTTTAGTGTACTCACTGTGTTTGGTCTACAAAGTCTTCCTTACCCTTATTTCTAGGTCTTAGGTCTATCACTCCTAAGAGAAAACAGATTCTTAGATGTCTACTTGGCTAGTTGATGGATATTTCAGCCTGATCTGAAGGTTTAGGACACCACCCATAGTAAATGTGTAGGTCTTACTCAAAGAGATTTCTTCACCTGGAATCTTTCAGAGGTACATTCTAGAACAATCCTTTGTAGGTTGCCTTGGTAACCCCTCAGTATGGGATGCACCCATGACAATAGCTGTCCCTGGAATGTGGGCAATATACCCCGGATAAGAGAACCACTTCTTGCTTATTGAAAGGCAAATTCTAGGTTTTTCAAGCTTTCTTTTGGCCACCACAGCTTCCCTCTCAGCAATGTTTGTGTTCATGAACATAGAAAATAAAGAACAGTCTGTTTCTTCGAAGAATGCCAAAACTATTAGCTAGAATATGACCAGGGAAAGATCCATGGCCTTCTTTACAAAGCCCTTTCTACTACTGCCTTGGACAACTAAGGGCTTGTGAAGCCCTACCACTGAGCTACAACCCCCACCCTAGTACCTGCTTCTTTCAGGACTTTTGAAATCAAACTGAATTCTGTGGTGTTCTTGTAATTATGGTCTACACTCGAGTAGTATCCATGTTGCAATACATGCATAAAGCAAGGCCATAAGCTAAAGATTTCAAATATCTGGAAAGAATGAGAAAAATAACAATTATAAACAAACTAAACCATTAGTAGTGCAGTTGTGCTTCACTAATTTACCCCAGTGAGGAGGACTATCGTTCTTACTCAGTAAATGTCCAGTTTACAAAACAAAAAGACAAATGAACCTGATGTAACTAATAACTAGAAACTTCTACATGTTTAATGACTCTTTTCCATCAGTAGGTCAATAAGTGCTGTTTGTAATTAACACTTTAGTTTTCTGATGGAAGCTCTGGGTTTTATATTACGTGATATGAAAGTACCTGCCCTTTAAATCTCTGGTACTTACTATTGCACACACTCCCGCTGACATGCCACATCCCCGCTGGTGTGGCTCCGTGAAAAGAAAACTGCCTCTGGTGAGAGAGCCAGAATTTCTCTGGTTTCTCCTGAAAAGGTCATGATGTTAATATAGAGCATAGAGCAAAACATTGTCATCTAAAAAAATATTTCAGTGACATCCTTTGTGCATGGAAGAGTAGGAAGATTTTTTTTAAAGGGAGGCAGACGTAAAGTTCTCATAATTCCAACAAGATTTCAGTTCTCCCACTTACAACTGGTGACCTTCCACAACTTACATAACTCCTCCAAGCCTCGGCTTCCTTATTTTAAAAATGGGGATAATAATATTTAAAAAGAATGATTTAGTGAAACGTCTTCACAAACTTTAAAGTGCTAAGCAAATATTAGCTACCATTACTAAGAGAGGCCTACATTCCCCAATAGGATATGTATTTTAGAGTAACATGATCTGGCTTGTGCTTCAGGGTGTGTCTAGGAGCATAATGAATTAGGTTCTAGAGTCAGCTTGCTTGAATTCAGATTCTAGCTCCAGTACTTAACAGCCATGTGCACAATTTGCATAACCTCTTCATGCCTACCTCTTCATCTACAAAGCCAGTGTAGTAATAGCTCCAAGTACCATGGGTTGATATAAGGAATAAATAAGTCAATACATACTCTGGCCGATGCTCATAATGGCCTAACCGATATCCAACCTCCCTTCTTTGCTTACCAATGAAACCTCAGTTTTGTTCTAGGAGGTAATATGCTCAGCCTTTTCCTCTTTGTCCTTCCCCAGTTCTGCCTGGAACCAGGACCCAGTGCCTAGAGGAGGTGTAGCCATTTTGTGAGCATTAGGAAGAAGGCCTTGACACTGAGAATGATAATGCAGGAAGATGGAAGGGCAAGGCTGAGAGCTGGATGATAGGTGACGCTGCTTACTTCCTGGCTTCCTATCATACAGGAAAAAAAATACCAACCCTTCTGTGTTAAGCTCCTGTTGTTTCATTATTATACACAGCCAAACACGCTCTCTAACCAATACACTTACGAAGTGGTTTGAATGGTGCCTGGTTTATAGTGCTATGGGGCACTAGACTGCTGTGCTCTCCCCAGGAGTCCTTCCCAGGCTCTTGTCCTGAACAAAGAATTGGACAGGAAATGCAGTAGTGAGGTTTTACATGCACTAACAGTACTTTATCAAAGAGATTAAAGGTAGGAAAAGAAATATGCTCTGCACAGTGCACAGCAGCCCAGTGAAAAGGCTCCTAGTCAGTGGCCATGAGTTTAATGGCTGTTGTCTTTTATAGCCCCCATTCTGACGTCAGATCTAGGCCAACCTATCAAAACCCCACTTGATCTTTTGTCAGAATAATTGAAGATAGCATTCTCTGATTGGCACAGGTACAGGGTTTGGACACATGTGTCCTGGGTCTCTGTAACTGACGGGTCACATTCACTTCCCCAGCTGGCTGGTTACCTGTCTCAATAGTATTCAATAAATGTTAGCTGTTGTCAGGCCACTATTCTGTTTGCTGACCAGGTGGCTAGAAGATATTCCCTTAACCTCCCTCTAATAGAACTTTCAATTTTCCTGTTGGAAATCAACCCTCTCCTGATTTTTGCATGAAGCTGGTATCACTCTCTCTCTTAAGTGTGGGCGCTGCCTGACTTAAAGCTACATCGCAGAACTGCCTCCCAAACAACAGTGATCAGGAGTGGACACATAACTCTGGCCTGGGAGAGTTAACGCTTTTTTTTCTCCTTGGCCAGAGAGCCTTGAGGTGGGCACAGAGCTAAGGACAAGCAGTGTGTGCCAACCTCAGGGCTCACGGAAAGAGTGCTGGGCGAAGACTCATCTTCCTCATGCATGGTGCTCTACGCAAGGGTCTCAGCGTGAGGAGAGCTCATCGAGAGGGTGAGCTTGATACAGGGAGAGGGAAAGCCGAAAAGAGGGCAGAAAAATGGAGCTGGATTCTGTTCAAATCGGACTTTGGGAATTTTCCAACTAGATTTGTTTGAAATTAATTTTGCTAACTCAGTTCAGGTGCGCTCTTCTGTCACTTGCAATATTCTTCTGATACTGTTCAATGAAAACAATCTATCACTTTAATGTATGGCTTGTATACCTACAGGGGAACTTTCAAACCCTAGTCTAGTGGGTCTATTTAATGAAATCTATAGGCAAACGCAATATCAATTCATATCCAAACCACCTTTCCAAAAGAAAAAAAGTAATGAAAACCACAACCAATTTGCAATTGTGTGGATTCAAATTTTTCTTTCAGAAAGGGATAATTCTGTATGTATGTATGTATGTATGTATGTATATGCAGGATGGCTAACATGGTTCCACTATTGACTTACGTCACTTTATTATAAGGAACAGTTAATGATTCGCTGTTTGATCAATTTTGTAAGTCTATGTGCGTTTTCCTGGGCACACACTTTGAAGTTATCAATATGTAACACAACAACCATTGCTAATTCCCCGTCACCTTGTCTGTCATTCAGTATTGTTTGTACTGTTCTTGTGCTACTTTGTGTCTGTTTGTTAATGTTTTCGTTCTTTTACTTTAAAAAAAAAGCAAATTTTTCTTCCAAAAGAAAAAGCCAGTTAAAAGTATTTTTTTGTTTCTTGTAAACATGTCCAGGAGAATTCCATTAAGAATAGATGTGCATCTGGGTTTTAGAATGAACATTGGGCCCTGAGGAAGATGCTTAAAACCTATGACTAATATTGAAATAATATTCACAGACAGTTGTCATGGCAGCCTGCTCATTCTGCACAGAATAGAACCCACGGCATTTTCAAAGGATTTAGCAAAGAAACTGCTAGCCTGCAGACAGCCTCTGAGTTAACCTACTAATTGGTTTTGGTGTTATTACTGTACATAGCTCTCAGACTATGCTCTAATTGTATAAAAAAGATCCCAAATACTTAAAATCAATAATGGAACTACACAATCATTTTGGTTTAATACCTGCACCACTCTTGAAATCTGCCCATCAGCCTATGGAGAATAGCAGAGAGGTGGGTCTAATCGTGTGCTTGATTGAATCCACATAAAAACGTAAATAACAGTGAGTGTCGTGGAAAAGGAGGGCATACCACATTCCAATGGCCACTATCAGATGCTGCCTTTTAAGTGGGGTGCTAACAGAAGTGGGGAGTAGCCAACTGTTCCATGCGCAGTTACACAGACCCCAAGGGAATGACTTTAGAAATTCAGGGAACCTCAAGACAGGTTAGTAATTGTGGGGTAGCGATGTACTTTGAGCTGATGTGTTTCTCTCTACAGTGGCTGTCTATAAAATCTAATCTTGCTGAATGCAATACTGGGTGATTTTGAAGATTATAGATAGCTAGTCTTGAGAGAAATACCACACAGAGGCCTTCTTCACTATCAGACAGGCTTTTGCATATCAATCACCCCACCCCCTCTCCCATCTGCCTTCCCTTTTGAATTTCTTTATGAGAAAGGAAACAGGGCCCTAATTAAAATCCAATACCATCCTACACTGGGAAAACAACATCAACCCATTTTCTTCCACTAACATCCTAAAACAAATTAGTCCTTTGTACTAACTAATGTTATTTAAACTTCTTGAGATGGAGTCATGTCAGGTCCTTAAAAATAAAAAATAAAAAACCTCTCACACTGCCCAGCACTCTGGTTCTTAGACATACTACAGGCATGGACTAGGACACATGGCAATCCTTCAGGAGCGGGTGGGCAGATGAAAGATATTATCAGCATGGTATAGGAGACAGCTGTAGATGAGAAGTGTGGAAATGTGCAATCAGCAGGGTTGGTATTTTCTCTCATGTAACTGAAACTTCCACTAACCAGTGGCATTAAACAGTAAGGCTTTTAGTTTTTATATCTAACAAAGAAACTGAAAGTACTCAGTTCAGTCACCTTTCTTCTTCCAGCCAAACCACACAGCTTTCTTCTTCATAACTGTCAACTTAGATTCACAAAGTGGCTGATCCACCTCAGTACCACATGCAAAGTCTGGGCAGCACGTGAAGAACTATGGTCAAAATGGGGCCATTCCAATTAAGTCTATTTCCTTTCAAAGAATGAGTTTTGGAAGCCTATCTATTCACATACCTCTGATTGGCCAGACTTATGTCACACAATCTGTCCTAGTTGTAAGGGACCTAGGAGATCGAGCTGAACAGACTGCAAACTCCAACAAGTTGACAGTGTAGTGCAGACATTAAATACAGTCTCTGAAGCCAGGTGTCCTGGGTTTAAAACTCAGCTCCATCACTTACCAGCTGCGTGACTTACTTATCTAATCATGTTGTGCCTTGGTATTCTTACCCGTAAAACAAGCTTAATAACAGGAACTTTCTCATGGGGTTGTTATGGTTTGTATCTAAAAGGTCCCCCAAAGCCTCATGTGCTCATAGGTGAGGCTTTGACAGGTGATAGCTGGTTGGAGGAGGTGGGTCCCTGGGGTCATAGCCTGAAAGGGTCTAACTCCCTCCTCCTCCTTTGCTATATCGCTCTGCTGCCTGCAGCATTGCCATGAGCCCTTTGTCCTCTGCCATGCCACCCTGCCCTTGGAGCCAGCTGACTATGGCCTCAAACCTCTACAAACTGTGAGCTGAGCCAAAATAAACCTTTCCTTTTCAGAGTTGTAGGTGTCAGGTATGGTGTCCCAGCGACGAGACAGTAAGACAGGGTGCTTGTGAGATTGAATGAGATACCATGCGTAAGTAAAGAGCTTAGAATACAGAGCAAGTGCTACACAAGTGTTTGTTTTCTTTATTTTCATTATTTCATTATGGAGAAAAATAATGGATACTGGATATGTAACTAGCAACAGCTGCCACAGATATGCTGCCCATTCTAATAACTGCACCTATCCTGGTTACTATG
Source organism: Dinomys branickii (assembly GCA_004027595.1). Classification (NCBI taxonomy): domain Eukaryota; kingdom Metazoa; phylum Chordata; class Mammalia; order Rodentia; family Dinomyidae; genus Dinomys; species Dinomys branickii. Next base: position 8,692 of record PVLD010036963.1, read on the forward strand.
TCACATGTAAGCAAATGCTCTGCTGTATTGGATAACTGCTGGGAACACAAAGCCTTATCCTGAGAGGTGGCCGTTCCCATGACCATCAGCCCCGTCCTTATTTACTGGGAACCGAGAACAAAAATTTTCACATGCATGAGGGGGGCACCACTGTCAGCCACTGTGCTGATGTTTATCCATTTTATACACAGATGGTTATAACTCTTTCTGTTCCAAGTGTTGGTAAAGCCATTCCAGCTGGCCCAAGCAGAACTGGGAATGTATTCCTCAAATAACTGAAAGGTCAGCCCAGTGTGGTGATGTACGCCTGTGACCCCAGCTTCTTGGAAGGATGGGGCAGTGGGATCGAAAGTTCAAGCCCAACTTGGGCAACTTAGTGAGATCCTGTCTCAAAATAAATTTTTTAAAAAATTATCACTGCTAGAGTGCTTGCTTGGTATGCAGACGGTCATGGGTTCAATGGTCAGCACCAAAAAACAAAAACTACTACAGGGTAGTGGGTACCCTTATGGCATGACTTGGTCAATGACTTAAATGACAGCACTCAGCTGTTCTATTTCCCAGTTTAAATCCCTTGGTGGGTGTTTACTCCATTCCCAGGCCCCGAGCAGGTAGTGAGTGTTTTTCGTGCTCAGTGGACTAGTGCAACAAGCGAAACCAAATCCACACCCTCGTGGAGCTTTCGGGCTAGGACTAGTCAAGGATGGTGGGGATGTACAAAGACAAATGGATAAATATCTAGGTACTTAGTGCAACCTGTGGCAGAGAAAACTAAGCAGGAAAGGGGGACAACTGAGTTTCAGGTGAATGGAAAAGGCTAATGAATTTTCTACAGGGCAATTAGGAAAGGACTCATTGATAGAAGATATGTGGGTAAATGTTTGCATAATATGACAGAACAGCAACTGGGCCCAGCTAAAAGAAAGAGTATGCAAAGCTGGTGGACAGCAGCCGCAAAGGCCCTAAGGCAGGTAAGGCCTGGCGCATTGAAGAAAGGCAAGCAGGCAAGGGTGGCTGAATAATACGATATATAATCAGAGAGCTAAAGAGTGGGAGGCTACTAAATTTGAACTTTTATTCTATTTAAGATGAGGAGCCACTGATGGGATTTTGAACAAAGGACTGACAAAGTCTAACTCAGGTTTTGTGTGTGTGTGTGGTACTAGAGACTGAACCTGGGGCCTTTACACTGAGCTATATCCCTAGCTCTATTTTTATTTTTCTTTTGAGACAGGATCTCATTAAGTTGCCCAGGTTGGGCTCGAACTTGCAATCTTCTGCCTTAGTCTCCTGGAGTGCTAGGACTGCAGGCATGTACCACCTTGCCCACCTTCACTCAGGTTTTAAAAAGACCACTCTGACTCCTCTGTGAATAGTCTCTAGGGAGAGAAGGGTGGAAGCTGGGAGGCCAACCCGGAAGGCTGTGGGCAAGGATCCAGGGGGCTTGGATGGAGGTGGTAGGAAGGAGATGGGAGAAAGCCACTAGGTTCTAAATAGATTCTGAAGGTGGAACAAATGGATTTCCTAGTGAGGTTATATTTGGGGTATAAGAAGAAAAGAATCAAGTATGTTTTTGTTTTAGGTATAAATGACTAGAAAAATAAAGTTGCCATTACCTGAAAGAAGGAAGCCCAAGAAACAGATTTACGGGCTGGAGGGCAGGAATTTAGATGCAGACTTAATGGGTTTGAGATGCCCATTAGGCAGCTCAATGGAGATGCTCAATATGCACATTTAGAGCTGAGGATAAACGTCTGGACTAGAGAGATACATTTGGATCATCTAGGTTAAGATGCTGTTTAAAGCCATTAGATTGAATGAGGTCATCAGAGTGGTGAGAACAAACAGAAGCGCCCAAGGCCCAAGATTCCAGGAAGAGCTGTACTGAACGGTCAAGAGAT
>PVLD010036964.1:0-10591 GCA_004027595.1 Dinomys branickii
TGAGTTCAATCCCCAGTACCGCAAAAAAAAAAAAAAAAAGCATTTAACAGAACTTACAATACTGGTATAAACCTATCTTGACTGTGTTGTGTTAATGTCTGTAACTTTTGTTGGATTTGATTTTCAATTCAGTTGCCATATTTGCATATATAGGCCTGTGTATTTGCATATATGCATATACATATATGGACATTTGATATTTAAATTAGAGTTCTCACATTATGTGTATGAGGATTTGGTGTTAGAATTTCATCGTTGATTAATGTAGTACTCAGAACTTCAGCCAGTGAAGTTAGGCAAGTCAAAGATATGAAAGAAATACAAATAGAGAAAGAAGTCAAATTATTTTTTTGCAAGTTATATGGTCCTTTAGAGAAATATCCAGAAAATCCTACCACAAGATTCTTAGAGCTCATAAACAAATTCAGCAAAGTGGCAAGATATAAAATCAACACATAACAATGACATTCCTGTATACCAATGGTGAACTTAGAAAGAAATCAGAAAAAATAATTTCATTCACAGTAGCTCAAAAAATAGCTAGGAATCAACCTAACCTAGGAGGTGAAAGAACTCTGCAATGAAAACGATACTATTTTTGAAAGAAAGACATTGAAAAGCATATTGGAAAATGGAAAGACATCTCTGTTCCTATATAAGGATCAATATTGTGAAAATGGCCACATTATTAAAATTAATAGATATTTTCATGTAATTCTAATCAAAGTACCAACTCCATTCTTCAGAGAATTAAAAAACAAATCCAAAACTTTATACCAGAAAATATCCAGACTAGCCAAAGAAATTCTGACCAAAAACAGCAAAGCAGAACAAATTACCAGATCTTCTGTTATATAACAAAGTTACAATGATAAAATTAGGATGACAGTGGCACATAAGTAGATATATAGATGAATAAAACAGAATAGAAATGGTTTGATTCACCCTACTATTGAGTACTTGATAAAGAGATGAAAAACAGGTGATGTGAAAACTAGACTCTTACAAATCATGTCGGGAAAGTTCATTATCCATATGCATAAGAATGCATCTAGTGTCGTGTATCTCACACTGTACTGAAATGAAATCAAAGCAAATTAAACACCTCGGTCTAAAAATAGAAATATTGAATCTGCTGGAAGATAAAATATATAAAATAATTGAGGTCATAACCATAGGCAAGAACTTCCTGAAAAGAACACCAATTGTATAATAAATAATTCCAAAAATCAGCAAATGGAATATTAGCCTAAAGAGCTTTTGCACAGCAAAAGAAACAATTAGCAGAATGAAGAAACAGTGTACAGAGTGGGAAAAATTTTCCAGCTACTCTTTTCACAGACAGAACTAATGACAAGCATATATAAAGAATTCAAAATAATTACACCACACCTCCAAACATAAGATCCAATAAAAATGAGCAAATAAATGAACTGATTCTTATTAAAAGAAATACAAGTGATCAATAAACATGAAAAATGTTCAATATCCTTGGTTATTATGAAATTCAAATTAAAACAATGCTGAAATTCCATCTTCAGAAAGAATGGCTATCATCAAGATTGGAAATTCTTGGAAACAAGTGTATTATTTGCAAGGTTGTAGGGGGAAAGAAACCCTTCTAATACTATTGTTGGAAATTTAAACTAGTTTGGCCAGTAAGGAAATCAGGATGTGATTCCTTGAAAAACTAGAAAAAGAAATTCTATTTCATCTACTCTACATGTCATGAATACCTTTCATAAACAAGATAGAGTCATCATATTATGGTGACACATGCATACTCATGTTTAAACAGTACAATTAACAATAGCTAAATTATGGAAACAGACTAGATGCTCATCAAAATATAAATAGATGGAAAGTGTATATATATCTATATAGATACAGATATAGATAGATAGATAGATAGATAGATAAGAAAACTAATCAAGATAGAATAGAAAAAAGTAAAGATTAAAAAATAGACTTTGGTAGCTTTCTGACATTTACTGAGAAATGTTTCCTTGACTATTACTTTTCTATATGACATATATAGAAGAGTAAATGAAGACTAGATGCTCTCTTAGTATAGTGTACAGTAATGTAAATGACTTCTGAGTTAATAGAAGGAAATCTGTGAATTCTGAGAATCCCTGAAATGTTTGTTTCTAAACATAACTTCCTTTTAAAAGTTTGTAAAATGGAATTTCTGTCTTGATTTATTTTCTTTTACATTTTAATAGGTATACCAAAATTCTTGCTGAGTTTTCTATGACTTTAAATTGCACATGAAATAATATTGATATTGTGCATATTATTTTGGATTTAATTAATTTTGATCAATAAATTTTTTAATTAGTCTTGCAACATAGAGGCATACATCATTTTATTTTTCAACAGTGTTAATGGAGTGGATATTCATAATTTATCTATTATAATGGAACTACAACTTAGAAATATTTAATTGGGGACTACTATTATGAAAATACTGTGAACATTCTCTAACATGTAATTTATGCATGGATATATAAGCATACATTTCTATGATTTTTACCTAAAACTGTTATGTGGCCTATTTCTGTTGCTCCTGATTTTCTAGGTGTTTGTCAGCTTCAGCTAATTACATCTCATAAGAATTTGGTTATAATGTCTCCTTCTTGCATTTTCATATGTGCACATTATCCCCTTTTTTAATACTTACTGTTGCTAATTTCTTTCTTTTTGTAATTTCACCAGACTTTTATCAATTTCATCAGTCTATTCAAATAACTAAATACATGTTGCCTAATATTTTATGTGCATTTCCTTGCATTAATTTCTCAGTTTTACTACTGATTTTAAAATCATGCTAATTTGCTATTTTTGTTTTCTGAAATAAACATAGAACATTACTCATCCTTACTCCTTTTCTGATATATTTATTCTGCATGCATTTTATTACAAGGATTTTTAATCATTTCTCAGTTATTATGTATCATTTATACTTGTTTAAATTTTTATAAATTTCCTTATGATTATTCTTCAAATAATTTACTATTTTAAAAATATATATTTTAGTTTCCATTCAAAGGGAGTTTCCCTGGTTTGTTTTTGATTTCTAACACAATTTAGAGCCCATATTCTATAATCTGATAGATAACCTTATATTTTGAAAGCCATTTAATGCCTCATATATGGTCAGTTTTGATAAATGCTTTATATTTGCTGAGGATAATGTATATCCTATGTATCAAAAATACATTTCACATATCCACTAGATCTATTAATCCAGCCACTAAATCCTATTAATTATTTGAGTTTAGTTTTGTTTTTCTATCATTTATTGATATTTAATATGAATTTATCCTATGAAATTTTTCTATTTGCCTTTGCAGTCCAATTTTTGCTTTGCATATAATGATGTCACATGGTTTGATGTATAAAACAGTAAAATTTTAGCAACCTCATGGCATATTTAAATGTGTAGGCTGGGCTGAGGATATAGCTCAGTGGAATAAGTGCTTGCCTAGCAAGCACAGGGTCCTGAGTTCGATCCACAGTACCGCAAAAAAAAAAAAAATTAAATGTGTAGGCCTATGAAGTGACATTATCCACACTAATGCATTTTCCTTAAAACCTGTCTTCTGTTAAAACAATTCTACTAGCTTATTTTTGTTAGTGTTTCATGGTACAATTTACCTTTTCATTTTTAACTTCCATGTAATCAGGGTTTAATATGTATCTTGTAAATGGCATAGAGGTAGTGCAAAATGACCTTAGGTTGTTCAGTAACATTCCCTTATGTTATAAAAAATGAATTCTGTGTCAACACCCCCATCCAAAGTCGCACACTGGTATGCAAAATTTTGGCCAGTGCCATGTTGCTCTGGAATGAGTTCAAGGCACTATGGAGTCCTCATCTTCTTGTCTTATTGCACACACATGGGTCAATAAAGAGCATGTGCACACCTGGGTCACTGTGTGGTCACTTAAAATATGGCCATATAACAAGTCTATCAAATTCGCTTAAAAAACGACGACACACCATTTTTGGTGTGAGAAGTCATTGAGGTTTGTGGGTCTTATTAGTGAAGCATAACCTATTGTATGCTATCTCGATGAGGAAGGATTGGCCTCTTAAAATTGGGGGGCAGATATTGAGACAAAACACATATTGTAACATCGGCTTAATATTAGATCCATCACTTATGGCTAAGGCTATGTTACCGGTTCTTGGCCAAAAAATATTTGAGAAATGCAGAAAGATATGGTAAACTGTCACTGGGAATTACTTGGAAGATGTATCATAGATTTCAGAATTTTCTTGCTCCAGAGAGAACAGATTATAATTGAATATTAGAGGTGAATTTGAAAATGCAGTTTTTTTATTTGTATTTTTTATTTTTTATGTTTGCATTGCATTCTGATTACATTCCCTGTGGGGAATTGGCGCATGAACATAACACATTTTTTCATCAGCTATTCCCTTTTACCCTCCCCTTTCTCTCCATCTCTTGATAGCCTTCTCCTCTGTAAAAGTTTCATCTTTCCACTTTATATTATGTATCTTATACTTCCTTCTTTATTTATATTCTGGGTTTCTTACATAAAAGAAACCATGCGATATTTAACTTGTGTACTTGATTTATTTCACTTAATATCATTGTCAAAATATCCATTCATTTTCCCACAAACAATCCAAGTTTATCCTTCTTTATGCCAGAGAAGTATTCTACTGTGTCACATTTACTTTATCTGTTCATCTATTGATGGACATAGAGGCTGCTTCCAAGATTTACTTTATGAATTGTACTTCTATAAACGTGTATTGCTGTAATGTAATATCTTCAACCCTTTTGGCAAGATACAAAAAAAGGGAATAGCTTGGACAAAAGGCATTTCTGGTTTTAGTCTTTTGAGAAATCTCCATGTCAAAGATCACCTGGATGCCTCTCCTTGAAAGAAGAGCACCTGTCCTTACCTCCATGTACTGATATGTTTATTTATTTATTTATTTATTTTTGCGGTACTGGGGATCGAACTCAGGACCCTGCGCTTGCTAGGCAAGCGCTTATTCCACTGAGCTATATCCCCAGCCCCCATGTACTGATATGTTTAGAGCTGGCTAGGACATTTCCTTATCTCCTCAATTGGCTTCAAGCAATGCAAATGGGTCTATCCAAGGTGCTGATGCAGAGTCTGAAGCAAAGAAGCAAGTCAGTGGTGCCCCAGCTACAGCTCCCAGTGATATGTGTGAGCTAGGCTGAGCAACACCACTCTGTTGGCTGGGAATGAGCCTCAAGAAAAGAAGCTATGACTTCTCTGGGCATGGATTACACATTAAAACTGAAGCACCAAGCCCAAAACACTAGATACTACCCCAATCCGTGATATGCTGATTACTCTTTCTGCATATGTTTCTCCCTCTGTAAGCTGCAGAGGTGACCTCAAGCCTCCTGCCTAGCCCCGCCCACAATGCTCATGTACTTCCCTTACCCTCATGGTCGCTCATCCCCAAGACACTCCCCTCTTCATGTATTAATGAAAACTGGGTTCAGCCCTGAGTCAAGGCTTTTGTTCCAGTGAGCCATCGTTCTAGCTGGACTTAGGCTGCCCCTTGACTCCTCACAACTACAAAAATGCCTTGGTGTCTTTATTCGCACCATGCACTATGCTGGAAATACTAGATTGGAATTATCAGAATTCCAATAACTTTTCTATGGGATTACAAATATGGACTTTTCTAAAACATGACCAGGTTCAGAGGGGTTTTCTATGTCCTCACACTAACTTCTGTAGCGGGAGTACTAGTTTACATTCCCACCCACAATAGATAAGGTTTCCTTTTCCCCCACAGCCTCTTTAAAATTTGCTACTCTTTGAATTCTCGATGATAGCCATTCTTTCTGAAGTACAATGGAATCTCTTTGTTGATGCAATTTTCATTTCTTGCATGGCCAGTGATATTTAACACTCTTTCCATAAATGTATTTTCCATTTGATAGCATACTTACAGGCTCAGAATTTTTGTGCCTACTTGGTGAACAGGAGCAAAAATGTCAAAAAGTCTAGCAATGCAGATTGTTACAGAGCTGGAAGAGGCAATTGCTTTCTCTACACTAAGTAGTAACTGAAGGTCAAAGCCCAACTGAAATTCAGAGTTCAGGCTAAGGTCATCTCAAGCATAAGTCTGTCAAGCCCAAGTTAAATTTCTCATTGGATGATATCTACCGATAAATTTCCCACTAATTATTCGGTTCTGTCAATCCTTATGCTTTGACAAAGTAACTCAACAGAAAGAGACAATATGGTTTTCCTGATAGTCTCAAGTTCAAAATATCTCCCATTAAGTGCATGAAGAAGGCATAGGGTTGGAAGAGGAATAAAATATATAAGAGACATAAAAGACAACTGGTAAAGGCTGAGAGTTGTATGCAGGTAAAGTTGACCAAAATGAAATCGATTGAAACCTAGTTTCTAAAAGAGTTGTTCTGAAAGAGCTGACAGCGAAGACTGGTCATCGGTGTTAAAACAACTTAAAAAAGCAACCAGATCTGAAGCATCCTTGGGCAGACCAATCCAAGGAGCCTCATCAGCACCCTCAAGTTTACTCAATTTGCAAACCTAAGTGGAACTTAATTTGAGTTATTTCTTATAAATCCCTACATTAAAGAAAATCAAACAATACAATCAGAGACTGACAATAAAACAAATATTATCTTTCTGTCCCTCTCTCTCTGTCTTATTACAGTCACCCTTGTAGGAACTCCTGAGCCACTTTTGGTTTGGTGCTGCCAAACTGAGAATCACACTTTATCAATATTGTATTGTGCCACTCAGTTTACTGCTTTAGTACAATTCAGCTCCAACCACATGCCAGAAATGGCATGCTATAAGCATAAATTACAGAGCACTGAACAGTAAGAGAATTTTTTGTGGTCATACTTCATGCTTTTATTCTAGTTATGATATCTATCTCTACTTAGTATGTGATATATACATATTCTTTGTCCTTCTCAGGTAATGATCCATAATCTCTGGCCCACAGGAAGTCCTGCAACTCTAGGCAACCCCAGAAAAATAAAAGTAACGACCACGTAAGCCCTCATGTGAAGGAATTATTGGAAAAGCCATCACCAAGCAAGATAGAAAAATGGAACACATATGTCCTAAACTTAACAAATATGGAAAGGGTCACGTTAGAAATCAAGCAAAATGTTATTCTACCTTTTTTTCCAGTGCTACAAAGTTCAGAAAGGAACTCCCACGGCAGTGAGTGGTGTCCCCACCAAGGAACACACTCAGGAGCTGGGCTGAGAAGAACGCGGGCACTGAAGCGGGGGCCCTGCGCTCTGCCTCCCACAGCAGTTATGGATCCATAGTCAGTGCCGCTGTGAAAGTGTCCTCTGGTGGGTCCGGCTCCTTTTCAGAGAAAGAATTCCCAGGTATAATCATGAATTTGCATATCTAATTAAGATATTAATAAAATAACAAAAGGATTGATATTTATTATTCCATTATTTCTGTTACAAATTATATTTTTAAAAAATAGTTTACTGTGGCATAGGGTCATATTAGTCATTATGAAATCACCACTATCATTTTTCAAATGATTCTCCTAGCTATTTTCATTCTATTTTATTTCTTTTATGAGGAACACAGGTGATAATTTTCCATATTCAAAAAAGTAGTCATGCAATGAAGTGTAATGTTCTCAGGTGCATATACTGGCAAGCTTTCCTTTCAGAGCTTTGACTTTCTTCCTCTTGTTCAAGATAAAAGGCAATTTATGAACACATTACAGCCCCCAGATGGGAGATTAACAGAGGACTGGAGTGTGGAAACGCCTAGAGGTTTCTGATCTCACAGATGGAAACCCAGTATCACTGCCATGATAAGGACCCTCATTTACTATATTCCAAAGCAGTCAGTAGCAGGAATGAACTGGAAAGCAAGACTTTGACTTTAAATTCAGACCCCTTGTTCCATTAATCATAAATACTTTGGTAGAAATTAATTTTTAATTATCACAGAAGTACTGTATTTCCCCTCTGAGACAAATATATTTATATGCTGAAAGAGGAAAGCATCCATTAATATTTCTTCTGTTCTTGGCCATTTGAATGTATTCTGCTCCATTTGAACAAAGTTTAGAAGAAATGTTCCTGTGTGTGTGCGCATGCAGAACACCTAAAAATATTATCCCACATTAAAGAATCATAAACTAGCACTCAAGTTCTTATGGCAAGGGTGAAGTTTATATGTCAAAGAAGTTTTGGAGTACACAAACTCTATGATTTTAACGGATTTTAAGAATGTACCTTTGCATATTAACAACTCAGGTTCCGCATCAGGGAATATTGTTAACTTGCTTATGTTATAGTATCATATACATTACAAGTATTTAATCCTAATGTCATGTGCACTAAAAGTATTTATCAATTTTAAACATACATTAACTTCTTATAAAAGATATTTAATGCATTTGCAATGATATTGGAGAGAAGACATGTGCTGCAAAATTGCATATTATAATATTGGCGTCAACATTATATTTGAAAACAAACAAGAAAATTTTTCTGAGATCTCTTTTCTCCTGTTGTACCGGTGTTGCCTCTCAAATTCTTTTATGATACCATATTGTGGTAGTCCTTCAGGGGGATTTCCAGAGGCCAAGACAGATGAGAGCATAGAGTTACGGTTTGTTGGACATAGCTTAGGATGGACTGATCAGATTACTTTTATAAGTAAATTTAATTTCATCACATATTTTTCTTATGACTTATGCTTCTCTAAGTTGTTTTGAATTTTGAAAATTGTTTTAAAGAAATGTTTTCAAAGAGGCATACGATCAATTCTTAATAAAGAGCAGAGCTTCCACAGCAAGGCAGCAAATTTGTATATGCCCACATGACGATAGTTGGAAGGACAAAGCCCAGCAAAGGTTATAGCCCAGAGTACCAAAAGGCATGCCTTTGCAGCTTTCTGAGACGCATCTCTGTGAAAATAGTAACAATTTGCCCAAGACTCCAGTGACTGTAGTTGGTGAGGGCTGCTACCGGGGAGTAGTCCCTGGCAGGGCAAGGATTCAAATGCACACCTGGAAGTAGGCCCAGGACCAAAACGATGACTCCTGTCTCACTAGTCCAGTGGAGAGATGCTACCTGGAACCAGAATGACGGCTTGGTGATAGGTGAATATTCTGCGCTCCACACCACCCTGGGGAAGGTCAGTCTTGGAGAAATGCTGAGACATGAGTTTTTTGGGTTTTTTTTTTGTACTGTTTTTGTTTGCATATAATTCAGTATTTCCTTATTTTGTTATTTTATTTTAAAGAAAAAAGTAATAAAATCAATGGTACAAAATTTTAAAACAAGATTGTAGGAAAATAACAATGGTTAGTACATTGTGTATTGTTATCTTCAAAGTAGTTACTCAGATTACAAAATATAGGCATAAAAATTGATCAAACAATATAGTCACAAAACTTTCTTTTCAATGAACTAACAGCAACGAGTAGTATAACTATCTTAACTATCTTCTAGATACATACATTTTTCCTTTTCTTTTTCTTCTTTTCTCTTTTTCCCCACCCAGTTTCTCTTTCCTTTCAAAAGGTTTCTTCCCATTTCACAATATCTATTGTACGTTTTGCATTCTATTTACTCTTAGAATTTCTTACACTTGGGAGACAAAGTGATGTTTGCACATACCAGTCTGATTTATTTCACTTATGAATATGGTTTCAAGTTGCATCCATTTCCCGATAAATGTCTCAAATTTATCCTTCTTTATAGCTGAATAATACTCCATTGTATAAAAATACCACATCATTTTTATCCATTTCAAAGTTGATGGGCATTTTGGTTGTTTCTAACAATTAGCTGTGACAAATTGTGTTGCTATAAACATGGATGCCCATATATTGCTGTGCTATGATGTTTTTAATTCTTTTGGGAAGATACCCAGAAGGGGAATGACTGTGTGCAATGGGATCTCTAATTCTAGTTTTTTGAGGAATCTTCACACACTGATTTCCACAGTAATTGTACCTAGTCTACACTCACATCTACTGTGGGAAAGGGTTCCTTTTTCCCCACAGCCCCAGCAGTATTTGCAATTAGTTGATTTCTTGATGATAACCATTCTTTGTGGGGTGAGATGGAATCTGTGTTTTAATTGCACTTCTCAGATGACTAAATACGTTGAACATTTTTCCATGTATTTATTTGCCAGTTGCATTTCTAGATCTGAGGGATGCCCATTTATGGGTTGGGTCTTTGAATTTTGGGCGTCTCATTTTTAAAATACATTATATGTTCTAGATAGACGTCTTTTCTCTGAGGAACAGTGGGTAAAACATGTTCCCAGTTTGTGAGTTTTCTTTCAACTCTGTTGGTGATTTCTTTTGATATTCAAAATCTTTTCAATAAAGAGGAAGCCACTGCTTCAAACACACTCTTGGCCCAAGCCCTCGTTCCAGCGATTGCAGCTGTGGCTTCGGAGACCCACGCTCATGGAAGCCTCCCGACTCGGCCGGGGGAGAGCGGAGTTCCAAGAGCTGGTCCAGAACTGGAGAGGAGAGGGCGCAGCCAGGAAAAGAGGCAATGGTGGTTGGGAACTGTGGTCA
>PVLD010036965.1:0-10591 GCA_004027595.1 Dinomys branickii
TGGAGCCACATGGTCTGGACCCGCCCCCACCCATAGCACGACGACAGGGTGGAGCCGGGCGGTCCGCTGTGAGCATATGTGCTTTCCCACCTCCAACCATGGCAGTTTGTATACACCCCTGTATGTTATAGTATAGTCTGAGGCAGCTATATCTCTTCCCAAGGTGAGAGTCCAAGGATATAGATAAACCCAGGAGTACCGTTATTATCACTGGGAAGATAACTGATTGAGTGGTAGGGCAACGGAGATGAGGGAGGAGAAAAAACGAACTGATCAAAAGGGCCATCATCTGTGTAACCTGAGTAACAAAGATGAAGGTAACATTATGTAGGACAGCATCCAGAGCTAATTCCCTTCTATGTTCTGTACAATTCTGTATTTCCTCAGTCGTTTTTGTATTAGCAGAAATGAAGATAACTTTATATTATACAGCATCCAGTGCAAATTCCCTACTATCTAATCTATAATTTGGTATTTCCTTTAATGTTTTTGTGTTAACTGATGTGAAGATAATTGTGTAATACAACATCCAGTTCTAATTCCCTACTTAAAAAAAAAAACAGTTATATCACTAAGTTTTAAGACTTTAAAAACATTTTTATTTTATTCCTCCACTTTTTGTTTTTCTTTCAGGAAAAAAAAATATATATCCTTATAATAACATTACACGAATATAAAAGTATATAGAGTAAACTGTCAAAGTTGCTTTTTCTCCCTTCTAATGGACATACTCCTTAGTATGGATAACAGTTTGATGTGCATTATTTTAATTATCTCTAGGAATTTGACTTACATGTGCATGAAACCAAATTACTTGTTATATTGGTGAGTGTTCAGATCACTGGGGTAAAGGCTTTGACACTGCAGCTTACAGGAGAAGAAGTCTACTTCAGCTCACAGCGGCGGTGGGCTCAGTCCGTGGTAAGCTGCCCTGAGTCAGCGATAGCATGGTGGGAGGTCATGATACAGGACAATTGCCCATCTCATGGGAACCTGGAAACAGAGAAAAAGGGAGGAGTTTACATACCTGTATCGTTAAAATAGGCTAAAAATACAGTTCTTCCACATATTTTAAAATAATTAATGAATTAATGAAATACATTTCTCCCTTATAAGCCATCTTTTTAAACACTGGGAATTTGGTAATAGCTACTAGATAAATTCCTTGTCCATCAAAGTTTTGGTTATAGTGAAGAAAATGGACAATAGAAATAATATGCAGCTCACTATTAAATATAATCACAGGGGTGACATTTAAGCAAGAACCCTGGAGATAATGGAGAGTAACGCAAGCAGAACATTAAGCAAGTTAAGTGCCGGTGGCTTTGAAACAAGCAGAGAGTCAGCAAGAAGAGAAGAGAAGGGAAGGGAAGAAGAGGGCAGGGCAGGGTAGGGAAGGGAAGAGAAGGGAAAGAAGAGAAGAACTCAGAGAGTCTGGAAGCAGATTACACAGGGATGTGATTCATAGTAAGGATGTTGGATTTGGTTTTGAATTTTATTTTGATTAGTACACATTTGCAGTACAAAATGATTACATTCATGGTGGGAAGTTGATGCATGTGCTTATACATCTTAATTCTCTTTTCGTCTCCTCCTCCTCTCTGTCTCTTCTTCCATCTCTTGGCACCTTCTGTTTTGCAAAAGATTTATCTCCCTGTTTATTACTGTTTTATTTTGTTTATTTAATTTATATTTTGTGTTTTACATATAACAGAAACCATGCAATATTTAAGGCATGGAACTGGTCATCTAACTTCATTAAATATTTGCTTCTTTTTCAAAGCTTTATATATATGGTTTAGGTTATCTAATCCTTCTTTTCTAATGATGGAAATACTTCACATGGTTTTATTATAAACACTGTAATAAACAGCCTTGTCCCATTTGTCTCATCTCTGTGTCATGAGAATATATCATCAGGCTATTTGACCCAGAACAAGCAGATCAACGGGTGAACCCAAAATAATGTTAATGTTGATAAAGCCTCCTAAACTGATTTAATAATTTTATATTATGACCTAAAGTATAAGAAATTAATAATTTCCTTTATTTAGTCAATACTAGAGATTGTCACTCTTATCTGAAACAGCCTCACTGGTAAAAAATCATGTCGAGTTTCTTTTAGCTTGCACATTTACTATTAAAGATAAAGGTAAAGTTGTTTTTGTGGATTTCTAATCTTTTAAAAAAATTTCCCTTGTGAATAATCAATTGATCAAATTTTTATTTGAGATCATTCTTTGGCTAGTCAAGTGAATGGCTGTTTTGGTCAAATATCCACCCTGAGTCTTGTCAGCTGTGACTGGAGAATTATATGATAGATTATAAGTCATAGGTTCTCAAGGCTGCTTCCCAACATGGTCTTAAATAGGATATGATCTCCTCACAGCCAAAGCAGTTATGCTGACTAATACTGCTTACAATTTGATAGGGAATGAAATTAGGAAAGCAACACATAGTATTCATTGAGAACACACTAAAAGTAAAGTTGTATTTCAAATGTTATAAGGGAAAGTATGGTAAGAAACTGCTTTCAAAGGTGCTTGTAATCGTATAAGGAGAGGCAGCAAGTACAACCCTAATGACAACTCAGAATAGAATGTAAATTCTCCAGTAATGACATGAACCAAGTGATAAAGTGATTCTAAGGGAAAGACAAATCACTTTAACCAGTAATTCTTAAGTTTTAGAGATAGTGGGACCATTTGTCCTAGATTTTGAATCTTATAAAGTGGCTATACTGTTTTTATAAAGATAATTCCACCCTAATATACTATAAAAAGTTCACTTTAACTAATAATTCTTAAGTTTTAGGGGTAGTGAGAACATTATCCCAGATTTTGATTAAAGACAATTTTTTAAAGTGGCTATACTGTTTTCATAAAAATAATTCCACCATAATATACTATAAACAAGTTCAAAGAAACAAAAAATCAGCTAATAGTCTTTCAGTGAAAGAAAAATACTTTCGTTGAATGAATGACTCAACAATGTTGAGAGGATATCACCAGATGTCTGGATGTATATGTTGTTTTCTTGTGAATATATATAAGTAGTTTTACATAACTAGGTCAATTTGTATGGGGAGGAACCTTGTCAGTATTTGGATCACTGGCCAGTAGAGGTATCTAGTAAATACCTTCTGAATGAATAAATGTTCTATAATTACCCTTTCCATATAAATGTAGATAGCTATCACTCTTATTAACTACATAATATATAATTACTTGTGTAATTTATTTAATCCAATTCCTACAGGTGAACTTTTAGTTTTATTTTCAATTTAACTTTATTTTAAACTACACTGATAAGCACAACATTGGATTAAATTTTATTTCATATCCATATCATTATCTCCTTAGAGTAAATTTTTACCAAGTGTTTTTGTGTAAAGCATAAAGAATGTTTTAGAAAATTGTGAGTCATATAGCCAAACTTCCTTCCTCTATAGAAACTGAATTAAATTCTCAGCAATAGGAAGTAGCAGCGTGTTTGCATACCTTCCAAACACGAGGTTTTATTTTTAAGTGTAGCTATAAGTGAGAAATTTTAGTTATTGTTTAGTGTATGTTGGGTGGGGAAGGAGGTTGGGAATGGATGTATTTTATAATCATCATTTGAGATTGGGTTTATTTGATTTGGTGTGAGAACTGGTGTTGGGGACCACTCTGAAGTGGATCTGAGCAGGATTTAATATTAACCAATTGGCTTTTTATATTTACTTTGGAGTTGTCCGAGTCTTAGGCATCTTGTCTGCAGATGGGCATTTGATTCATAGTAAATGAACCTCTATGAGTCATTGGTCACTGCTGAGGACTGTATTGGCCTGTGATGCTGTGACACCTCAAGGACAAGGTAACCGCAGCTGAGGATGTCTGGCTCCTACTTCTGTAAACTGTAAGGAAACTATGGCTTGCAGCCCTGCTGTGAAGGCCTTCCTGGACATAACATAGCTCTCCTAAATTAACATAGTAATACTTGGAGGAGTTCTTGAAAAGATTCCCAAATCCTGCCCAGATTCCTGTCCAGATTCCTGCATTTTCTTCAGTATTTCCCCTCCCTTATTTGAAAACCTAATAAAAACTGGTGACCCAGAAAAGCCTTTGGCTAATTCAGAGAATATAGAAGCCAGAAAAGAATTAGTCCCTCCTGGAAACCCAGAATTTGTGTTCCATTTTCTCATTTCTTATTTATGCCTTCGTCTGTCCACTCACTTGGGAGATTGTGGGCCTGATCAGCCTGCAATAAGTTAGGGTATTCAATCTGGTCTTTGATAAACTGGAACTCTTTTTTGTCTTTTGTATTTATCAAAGTAAGTCTACTAAGTTTTTCCTCTTAGAAGCTGTAGTCTTGTTCAGTATTCCTCAAATAAGAACGAGCAGTGGACATCAGGTACATTGCATCTCTTCTTGTATTACAGAATGAACTGAGACTAGAATCTGAGTTCTTTCTATATACTTTTTTATTATTAATGTCATGTGGCAATGTTGAGTTATATAGATTCTTGGTTAGCTACTAAACTACAAAGTAGTCTAGCCACTTAGTACAGTATAACTATGATCTTGAATCAATTTTCAGTTGTCTCAGCAGAAATTTCTCTAGATGGTTGTGGAAGTTATTAATATACTGCCTGCTCCAAATGTTCTAATTCTCTGTGATGTAGAAGTTGGAACTCTGAATACAGGCCTTACTTGGGTCTTGCTATCTAACTTTGTTAGAAGGCACAATAGGGTACCATGAAATGAGAGAAAGAAGGTTCTTGTCCTTTCCTGTCTGCTGGATGTTGACTTCCTGTCTGTTTGCAGCTTGAGCATAACCTTGCTAAGGCCCCTCCACTGTGCTAACAATTCTGCCAGTGTTGCCATGACTGAGATCAGCTGTTATGAAACAAGCCTCACCAATAGGAAGTAGCAGCATGTTTCCATCATCAGCATCTGCCAACAATGTCCTGTCTTTTGAGGTTCGGGTCCCACCCCATTGGGGTTTTGTCTTCCAATTTAGATTCACAGAATGAGTACCCTATCCTCTAAGCCTTGAGTTTCAACTCTGTAGCCTACTGTTGTAGATTTCTAAAATTTAAAACTACAACCATGTCCTTTGTTCTTTCACCTACAAGGCTGATACCTATTTCCTGCCTCCCTGATACAGTGTTTTCTGTTTGCTCCCCAGCTTCCTACTTTACAACTCTGTACTGATTTATTGGTTGACAACTGTGTTGGTGTTAGGTTTTACAGGAGGAACAATACTATACAGGACACATATTTTATAAGATTATTTATAATAGTCCACCCAAAGAATGATATTCAAACAGAGAGTGCAAGAAATCTGTTCACACTAAAGAACAAAGAATGCAACTGAGGGCCTGGATCCCATGATAATGTCCTACATGAGTCCAGCTGAAGACCTAGAGCCCATAACAATGCCTCCCACGAGTCCAGCTGGAGGCCTGGAGCCCATGACAATGCTTCATGCAGGCCTGTTTCACGGATCTGTCCTGGAAGGCTCACAGGTCAGTGGTGGTAGAAAGTCTGTGTCAGTGGGATGGAGAATCTGTGGCAGCAGACTGAGGGATATGAACTGGACCCACGAAGCAAAGCTCAAAGTGAGAACCAGAGCTCCCCCCAGAAGTACCACAGCCATCCTCAGCAATAGTGAAGTCCTGAGCTCCTCCATTGATCAGGACAGCCAAGTTCTCATCAGGAAAGCTAATGCAACAAGCTTCTCCAAGAGACTGATCAGTGCACCGTCGTCCTGTCTGGAGCCAGGAAACAATGGTCAAAGTGAGGACCAGAGCTTCCCGAAAGTGAACCCAAGCCATTCTCAGTGACAACAAGATCAGGAGCTCCTTGGAGAATGAAAACAGCCAAGTTCATCAGGAAAGCCAGCGTGACAAGCTTGTCCAAGAAAGCCAACAGCTCCTTACAGCTACTCTCCACTTCAATAGGCTCCCAACAGCTTCTACCAGCTCCCAACAACCTTCTTCTTCTTCTCCAGTTCCACCTCTTATGCTGCCAGCAACAACCTTCAGGCGGGCCTCCCACACCCAGCACTGCGCTGGTTCAGTTCAGCTGGGTGTTACAAATTGACCACCAGGTGTCAGTCCACCACAATCCGCCCTTGGTTAGCTTGATAACCATATACATTTCCTTAATGCATAGTCTCTAGTGGCAGCTTTGTGACAAGTTAATATATCTTAGTCTATTCAAATTAACACCAATATAACAGTAACACATACACAATCTTTTTGCACTTATTCCTGTAACAAAAGCAAAATATTTAAAGTGATCAAAATTAAAGGTTAAAATACAATACTTTGATTAATTAACCTGATAACAAACATTTATCTAAAAGCAACATTAAAAGCATATTAAAAGAACTATTACAATCGTAGTTCTTGCTTGCCATTAATTTTTACAATGCATGGCAAGCCTAAAAAACAGGCATCTCCTGCAATTCCAATACAGTGTTATCTGTAGGTGAAAGTCTTCAGTTCATTTTTCCATTGTCCTGTTTTTTAATAGCCACATTCTCTTTTTCAACCTTGCAACCTGCAGTTCCATTAGAGCCTCCCCTCTGGCCAAATGCTTCATATCAACTTGCTGGCTCTTCACTCTTAATTTCAAATATAGATCTAGCCAAAAGCTTTCAACAGTAACTATGCCACCTTCCCATCAATAGAGTAATTGAATATTTTTCTTTTTCCACCCAGAGAATATCTCTAAATGCCAGCAAAATGCAGATCAAATTTCTGCCAAAGCACAATATACTACCTAGGATCCAGCAGCCAATGCAGTCCTTCTCGGTTGAAGCCTCCTGATCTTCATCTTAATCAGCAGCATTTTCATGAGTACTCTGATTTTCCAGGCTCCAATCAGAGTCTCCAATATAGTTTACAGCATACTGGGGCTCCCCCTTTGGCCAGTCTCTTGAAACTTTCCCAAGTTAATTCTAAATGCTCTTAAGTCACATAGCCAGTCAACATTACAATAATGGCCCCACTCCCAGTACCAAATTCTGTCTTGGTTACTTTTCTCTTATTGCTGAGACAAAATACCTGGCACCAAGAATTAAGAAAGGAAAGGTTTATTTAGCTCACAGTTTGTGGTGGTTCCAATACATTCTTGGCTGGCTTCAAGGCAGGGTGGCACATGGCAAAGCGCAATAGTTAATGGCAACAGAACACAGCAAAAGGAGCAAGAGCAAAAAGGGAGAGCCGCAAAGCAAGCCTCCTCCCCTCCGTTGTATTATATGCAGGCTCTCCACCCTGCTACACCCCATGCAGGGCGGGTGTAGCACTTACACCCATGACCCTATTATGATCCTATTGGACCACAAATTAATCAAAAGCTCTATAAGCCTGCCCCATGACCGCATGAGGCTTTGGGAGGACATGTAGACACAAACCATGACAAGAACTCTCTAGGCTAAAATTGCCCTTTTCAATAATTTGAATGTTTCTATGTTCTTACTAAAGGCCGCTGGAGAGACTGGTCATAGAATAACAATGAGAGTTTTATACTAAGTATATAATAAAACTAAATTTTTTATTTTGAAAGAAAAAATGTAAGTATTTGAAGTCAGACAATCTATGTGGGATTTCTTACAAGAATTCCACAGGAAAAAAGAGGATGAGAAAAGAACCAAGGTCTTACACCAATTCTTCATAAGTACGGTTAAATAAAATAAGCCATAGATTCCTGCACCCCTCATAGAGAGACCTTGGGTAACAATTTACTTTTTTTCCTCAAGTGTCATCCAGTCACATTTCCACAGCAGCAAGATGGATTTTCATGACGTACTTTGGCTAATCATGGGTTGCTTGTGGAGCCATCACAATGCCCTGAGTTTATTCTGGAAGTTACAGTTACCCACAAACACTAATTGTAGAAACCTTTATTTAGTGGAATTTAGGGAATTGTCATGGAGATGCATCTTTTAAATGGCCATATTTTTAAATTGTGGTTGAGTGCACCATTTCAGGCCTTATGGATTAGGATAAATCCTTATATGCAGTAACTATGGTCATAACAGATTCTTCTCTTTTGGTCTCTAGTTTTTAGAAAGTTTGAAATTTTTGCAGTTTCAAGCTACTCATTAAACTCACCCATTTCAAATAAGCATCAGCAGCCAAGCTCATCGTTATTATGAAAATCAAAGTGATTGGAGAACTGTTTTTTTTAAACAATGTTCTAGTGTGACACACTAGTTGACCAGTTTATTGGTCCAATTCATTTTCTACCATTATCTCAAGGTTCTCTCTATTCATCTGTAACTGCCTAAAAGTAATGCTATGAAACTTCCTAGGTTATTGATCATTTTAAATGTAATTTAATTTGGCTTTAAATAAAGGTCAGAAAAATATTTCAGATTACATTTCTGTCTTATAAGAGTAGACACAATGTAACACCAAGTGCATTTATGTCAATGGTAAACTTTTGGTTACATTTTAATTTTCCCAATGCAATATATTTGGGAACTTTTATTAAGATAATCATATCAATGGGAAATACAGTTTTGTCTCATGCTTACCAATCATCTTCTTTCCTCAGGACCAATGCCTCCAATGCAATGTTACATAGAAGAGAATAAACTCTCAGCTCTTGATTTTATGGAGAATATTTTGAAGTGTCCCTATTTTTTCTGTTATTTGATAAATAAGCTATATCACCATCTGTATTTATTGAAGGAAACAAAAATCCTAGTTGATAGTACAAGCAGGGAATTTGATATGTACTTGAAAACTTGTTTGAAGGACTATAGGAGAGGATTGGGGGATGGAAATGTGAGGCTGGTGGTGAAATTTTATTTAAAGGTCATTCACTGCAGGAGTCATCAGAGGTCAGGCCAATATATTCCAGCTACTTCTGTTACTGTCTCTGGTATAGCTACCTCACAGCACCCATCAGGTACCCAAACAGGAGAATAATGAGAAACAAATAGAACATAATACTAGTTCTTGCCTGTTCGCCTCTTCTGCAATGGGAACATAGCATCTTACATCAGTCAAGGTCCAAAATATCACAGTAGTGATTTTAGCAGGGGTAATTTACTGTAATTATTCTTAAGCTAGCCATGGGTAATGTTAATTCAAAAAAAGAATGACTGAAACAATTCACCTTAACTTCAAGAAAAATGAAATTCCTAGGAAATAACCTAATCAAGAAAATAAAAGAATTCTACAAAGAAAACAAGATTACTCTGGAAAAGGAGACTGAAGAGGATATCAGAAAATGGAAAGATGTCTCCTGCTCCTGAACAGGAAGAATAAGTAGTGTCAAAATAGCCATACTCCCAACACTTTTATACAGATTCAAAGCAGTCCCAGTCAAAATATCAACAGTATACTTTACCAATCTAGATAAAATGATCCTAAAATTCATATGAAACCAGAGATACCAGAAGAGAAAAACAAATTTTGAACAACAAGAGCAAAGCAGGGGTACAATTCAAGCTATACTTCAAAAACAACATTGTACTGGGACAGATGGGCATGTGGATCAATAGGACAGAATTGTGGATACAGAAACATCACCAAAAACATTCAGCTATTTGCTCAGTGGAATAAGCGCCTGCCTAGCAAGCACAGGGTCCTGAGTTCCATCCCCAGTACCACCAAAAAAACAAATAAACAAACAAAAAACAATAAACAAACAAACAAACAAAAACATTCAGCTATTTGATCTTTGACAAAGGGATCAAAAGCATATTTTGGAGGAAAGATAGTCTATTCAACAGGTGGTGCTGGGAAAACTGGTTATTTGTGGGCAGAAGAGTGAAACTGGACCCTATCTCTCACCATATACTAAACTAAAACCAAAGTGAATCAAAGAGCTAAACATTAAAACAAGAATATTAAATCTCCTGGAAGATAAAATGGGTAGAACATTTGAAGACAAAGGTATAGGAAAGGATTTTCTGAACAGAACCTCAATTGCATAAGAAATAATAGCAAGAATCAACATATGGGATTATATCAGACTAAAACGCTTCTACATAGCAAAAGAAGCAGAGTGAAGAGACAACCTACAGAACGGGAAAAGTGTTTTGCAGCTACACCTCAGACAGAGGGCTAATTTATGGAACATTCAAAGAAAGCCCCTCCCAAAGAAATTTAGGCTTCCAAAATTAAAGACCAAGGCAAGAAATGGGCAAGAGAAATGAACAGATACTTCACAGAGGAAAAAATTCAAATGGATGACAAATACATGAAAAAGCACTCAACATCTCTGGCCATCAGAAAAATGCAAATGAAAATATTAAGATTCCATTTTACTCCAGAAAAAATGGCAATCATTAAGAAATCAAACAAGAGGGATCTGGGGAAGATGGCGGCCAGGTGAGCAGCAAGGGAGCGAACCTCCTTAATAAACACCACCAGCTCGAGACAGACTTGGCGAGCGTGAATGCCGGGACCTCGGCTGGGAAGTTTAAACTGGGCGTATTTCTCTGAGATGCCGGGGGAGATGTGGTAGGGCGGACCAGGCTGCCGGGGCGAGACGTGGGAAACTCCCAGACGCTGGGAGCCAGGGACGATCCCCGCGGGGAAGAAGCTGGGATCGGTCCAAGCGCAGTGGGAGCGCGGCCGCCTCGG
>PVLD010036966.1:0-10470 GCA_004027595.1 Dinomys branickii
AAAGCCACCCTGATGCCACACTTCTCTCTCAGTTGCAGCCTCCACTACCTCAGGAAGAGCCCCCCCCACCCTCGAGCTGTGCCTGGGTGACTGAAGTGGGTCCAGCTGGTCCTCTTCTCTTCACCCCCTCATCCCTACCATACTGCTCCAGCCCAGCCTCAGGAAGAAATGTTTCTGTTTAGTTTTGTCTTTTGAGACAGGCCCTTGCTAGGTGGGATCCTCCTGCCTCAGCCTCCTGACTGCTGGGATTACAGGCATGTGCTACCACAACCAGCTCAAAGAAGAACATTTTTCAAACTACCCGTGAGAATCCAGGTCTTTCCCCTCTTTGTCACATGTCCACAAACCCGTTCCTTTGTCCTTATTCTTAGAATAAAGCCCCAAATTATCATGCCTCTGACCTACAAAGATGTCCTCCAGAATCCTCTCTCCCTATCTTTCTCTCAGTCACTCTCACTCTCTCCATCTCTCTGTCTCTCTATTTCTCTCTCTCTGAACTTGAGATAGCAGAAGCAGAATAACACTGGTCACAATCCTCAGTCCTCTCATCACTGATACATGATCACAGTCCAGTCTTGGGTCACTTTTATTTAGTAAGAACTACACATACTTTAAATAATACACTGACACCTTCCACGCCACATCTAACATGGAAAAATCTGAAAGAAGCCTGGAAGCTAAAGGGACATGCTGTACACTGTGCGATTCCATTTGAATGTAAGACTCCAGAAAAGGCAAAACTCGAGTGGCACACAGCATAGCTGGCTGTTGGGAGGAAGATTTGCAGGAACTGAAAACGTTCTGTATCATAATTAGGGTAGAGGCTGCTGTGACTGGCTTCTTTCAGCTGCAGATTAATACTATCAGGAGAGCACAGAATGTGTCCTCGTGTGGGCATGATGCAGTGTAAGCCCTCTGTATCTCAGAGGACCAAGGATGGGCTGTGTGGACATGTTCATCCCCACCCACTGAACGACACGGCTGGCTTTGCGCATGTGTGCACTCGGTGTACAGCTGTGGCCACACCAGCCTTCAGCTGCCGGGCTGCATCTGCCGATCCACGCCAGCCTCACTGTTCGGGAAGGAGCCAGGTCCCTTGAGCTTAAGACCTAGGCACTGGGCCCCTGTGGACCCCTCCACCCAGAGTGCTTTGCGGCCAGGCCCTCCTCGCGTGGCCTTTACTTATTTGTCTTGACTCAGTCAAATGCCCCCTCGGCCCCATGTCACTTTCTGGGGCTCCCCAGCTACATGGGCTGCTCACACCCCTACCCCACCCACCCATGTTTCCTTCAGCGCACCATCTGCCCACACCACGATTGGAAACAGGCTTCCTGGATCTGCACTCATTTGTCTTTCTCTCCCTCTCTTGAGCCACGACCCAGGAGCACGGGAAGCAGGTCCTGTTTCCTGCTGTGGCCCCAGCACAGTGCCTGCATAAGTAGAGAAAGTGCTCAGCAACATTATATGAACTGGTGTAGATGATACGAATCCCACATTGGAGACCAGAAACCTGAAACTCAGAGGTTAATCCACCTGTTCAAGGTCACAAAACTTGGACATATCAGAGGGAGGATTTGGGGTTTTTTTTAATGTATTGCACCTTGTTCTATGCTATTTTTTTTTGTTTGTTTCCACAGTTTTCTCTGAATCTACACACATAATTGGAGGACTTTTCTCCTCTAGACTTTTTTTTTTGTGGCACCGGGGATCGAACTCAGGACCCTGTGCTTGCCAGGCAGGCAGTTGTGCCCCTGAGCTATATATCTCCCACATGCAGGATTGGAATCCAGGCCTCCAGAGTAGAGGCCCACGTTCTTTTCTAAAGCACACTGCCTGGTTCTGATGCAACCCTTTTTCCCTTTTCCCTGCTATCAGCTGGCTACTCAGTGCCACCTGTGCAGTCACCTGGCCCTCTTATTGGCTGTCCCTGATCCATATGCACCAGGAGGGACCGTGGCCTTGGGGTCTGGGGGACCTGATATTCCACCACATGTTCTGGGAAGGGGGCCCAGCCCCACACCTCCCTCTGCCACCTGCCCTATATTAGAGGCTCCGGCTCTGGGGCACTTTCCCATCATCTCAAAGATCACAATGCTCTGGCTGCTGAGTTCCCTTCTCCTTGTGGCCCCTGGTAAGACCCCAGCTGGGCCTGGGTTCCCTGTGCCCCACAGGCCAAGGAGGCCTTGGTCTCGGCCACCTGCCCGGAGTGACACATAACGCCTGGTTCTCCTAGTGGAGGCTCCTTCTGTACTGGGTGTGAGTGAGCAGGCCAGGGAAAGGCTGGGGGCGCCCCACAGGCGCTCCCTGCGGGGCTGACAGCCCATCTCTTGGGAAAGACTTCCTACTCTGAATGAGAAGCCTCGGGTTGGAATTTCCACGGCAATCCTCCTCTCGTGCTCCCGCCTCCAGCTGCATATCCAGGGGCTGCGCCTTTGCCTGCTCTCCCTGCTGTCCTCCATTCGGCTCACGGCCACCTTGTCTGAGAAGCCGGCTCGCCTGATGAATGATGGGGGTGACAGTGACACTTACTGAGTGTCCTATGTGCTGGGCAGGATGAGGCCAGGCTTTTCTTAGATTGCCTCACTTCACTCTCAGCACAGCCCCAGGAAGTCAGTACAAATATTATCCCCTTTTACAGATGGGGAAACGAATGCTCAGAGCAGTGAAGGAGGGTTTCCTGGCACAAGAACTAGGCTGCCCCTGAGCCCAGGTAGCAGATTTCAAAGCGCCCACTCTTTGTGACAATGGCTTCCACTTTGGGGGGCTCACTCCCCTACAGCCACTGTCAGTGGAAGGAGGCCTGGGCTCCTGGGACTCTGGAAAACCTCCCTCAGGAGTGCTCCTGTTCCAAATGCTCCTTCCGGTGTGGTACTGCAGAGCAGAGAGGGAAAGGAGCTGGCACAGGCCACACAGCCGGTTCTGGCGCAGCTGGGTCTGGGACGCTGGCCTTCCCTTTCCTTCTGGGAAGCCTCTGGCTGAATGTCCCCTGCTCTCCCCTCTAGCCTCAGGCTGTGGCCGATCCTTCTACAGCCCCTCTGGCCGCGTTGTCAATGGGGAGGACGCTGTTCCCTACAGCTGGCCCTGGCAGGTAAATGCTGGATGAAGTGCTCGATGCCCCCCACACACCCTGGTCCCCAAGATGATTGCCCAAACAGGACCCCCTTCCTTTCCCTATCCCACTTCCGCTTGCCCAGGCCTGAAAACCACTGCACAGCCCCCATCCCCTGGAGGCTTTGCTCACTCAATGTGCAGCCTGAGCTGCCTGTTGGCAATGTGGAAGTAGTCTGTAGAGAGGGTAGGACTACGGGGTTAGCACAGGAATGGTGGACTTCCAGGAGCGAGACTGTGGGGGACTTGCTTCTGGATTGCTCAGATTATACATCAGGGCTATAAGGTCTGAAAACTTGAAAGATTGGGGTTGATTTGTTTTGTGAACATTTTATTAGTGCCAGGGATTGAACCCAGGACCTAGTGCATACCTGGTCAGTGTTCTACGACTCAACTACATCCTTGTACATCTCTAATCCTTCTTTTTAAAAAGGTTTATTTAATTTCTGTCTTTCTGTCTTTGTTTTTGGTCTTTTTGAGATAGGGTCTCCTGATGGAGTTAGATCTGGCCTTGAGCTAATGTTGTAGTCCAGGCTGGACTCAAACTCACAATGATCCTCCTGACTCAGCCTCCCAAGTGCTGGGTTTACAGGTATGCACCGTGATTCCCAGCTATTTTTGTTTTTTGAGTCAGGGTCTCTCTGTGTATTTCAAGCTGGCCTGGAACTCACTGTATAGTCTAGGCTGGGTTCAAACTTCTGCCAGTGATCCTCCTGCCTCAAATTCCTGAATAATGGGATTAGAGGCCACCTTATATAGCATACATTTTTTAAAAATAATTTTTGAAACAGGCTCTCACTAAATTGCCCAGCCTAGCCTAGAACTTCCCATCCTCCTGTCTGAGCCTCCTAGGAGCTGGCATTACAGGCATATACCCACTGGCTGAGCGGCTCTGCAGGGCACACTGAGAGTGCACAGAGAGCTGGACTCACTGGCCCCTCACACACAGCATCCCTCGCTGCACAGGGCTGCTTAAAATTAATTTAAAGGAAGTAAAGTTAAAATTCAGTCCTTCAATGCCAGCCACATTCAAATACTGAGAAGCCACATGAGGGTCATGGCCACATGAGACAGCAGAGAGGTAGGACATTCCAGGAGGACCAAAGGTTCTCCTGGGTGAGGCCTCAGGCCTGCCCTTTGAGGACCACAGGGGAAACACCAGAGGCTTCGTCTGCCATGTGGCATCTGTATCTGGGGCTCACAATGCTGCAGTTTGGTCTGGGAAGCAGCGTGGCTGGGGAACAGAATGAGCCTGAACGCACTCCAGAAACTCTTCACTACCAACTCAGTGACTTAGTGAGACACTGTCTGAAAATTGAAACCACGGGCTTAGGATGTTGCTCAGTACAAAGGCGGTATGTTCAATCCGCAGTACAGGATAAATAAAAACAAAACTAAGACATCAACCGTGGCCCAGATGTGGCCCCCAGGAGACCATCTGCCAAGCCTTGGTCCAGGGGACCCTGCACATGAAACGTGTGGGGAGGAGAAGGGGTGAGCTGTGCTTCTGCAGATCCAAGAGGTCTGGACAACCTGAGGCCCAGAAGAATGGGGGAGCCTCGGAGAGACCTTGAGTGTCCTCAGAGAAGGGCTCAGGGCCTGCTAGAGGGGAGAGCGCTGGAGCCCCAGAGAGGTCACAGAGCATGGAGTGGGGAGGTGCGTGAATCAGACTGTGATCCCAGCAGAGAGAGATAGGACCCCCCTGAGCAGTTAAGCAGGTTGTGCACTGCATGTGTCAGAAGATGCCCTTCTTCCCCATGGGAGCAGTGCCCTCTGGAGCTGTGCAGTGCACAATGACTACACATGGCTGACAAGCCTTACTCGGGGCCCAGGACACTCAGGCTCTCCCCTGCTCGGCCACCAGGTCTCCCTGCAGTATGAGAAGGAAGGCGCCTTCTACCACACCTGTGGCGGCAGCCTCATTGCCCCCGACTGGGTCCTGACTGCGGCCCACTGCATCTCGTGAGTTCTGTCAGCTGTGCTGGGCTCTCCCAGCTGTTGTCCGTGCCTGAGACCCGGGCAGC
The DNA here is from genome assembly GCA_004027595.1 of Dinomys branickii. Lineage (NCBI taxonomy): Eukaryota > Metazoa > Chordata > Mammalia > Rodentia > Dinomyidae > Dinomys > Dinomys branickii. The sequence goes on from PVLD010036966.1 coordinate 5,133, forward strand.
TGGGGCAGTGGGTGACCCTGGGAGAGGAGGGAGGTTGGCCACGGGCCTAGAAGCACCTGCCTTCCACCTGCAGGAACTCCCGGACCTACCAGGTGGTGCTGGGCGAGTATGACCGAAGCGTGGAGGAGGGCCCTGAGCAGGTGATTCCTGTCAACCCCGGCGAACTCTTTGTGCACCCAGGCTGGAATAACAACTGTGTGGGCTGTGGGTGAGTGGGGTCCCAGTCTGGCCCCCCAGGGCTCTTCCCTGACCCTTGGACACACAGCACACGCCCACTGAGGCTTGAGCCAGCAGAGTCTCTAAGGAGTATCAACACCTGACCTCTCTCCCTGCACAAGGGACAGCAGGAACCAGGGAGGGGCCGTTACTCCCCAGAACCCAGGACTCCTCTGGCTCCTGCCCTCTTGCAAACCGAAGGATCCTCCTTGGGACAGAAGTATGGCCCATGCCTTCTGGCCCAGCCTCATGGGCAAGAGGAAGGAGCACTGGACAGAGAGCTCACTCTCTAAGTGACCTTTAAGGGGTGGCAGTTTTGCCATTTGTCACAGAGTGACCATGAAGCAGGGTGTCCAGGATATCTGTGAGGATGAAGGGGTCTGTCGTAAGTGCTCAAATGCGGGCAGAATTGTATGTGTGGGTGGTGCAGTTTCTCTGGTGAGAAGTGGAGGAGGGCGCAGCCCTGAACCCGCAGTGTAGGTGTGAGGAGCCGTGCTGAGTGACACCCGGGCACATCTGGGGCTCCTGGGTGAGCAGAGAGACAAGTCAGACCCCGCCGATCACCAGGCAGATGAAGGCAGAGAGTTCTGCTTCTCAAAGTGTGGTGCCAGGTCAGCAGCATCCCAGCAACCCTGGCAACCCTTTAGAAATATGGATTCTTGGGCTTTGCCCAGAACCACGCCCTTGGCAAGGCCGAGTGGGAGCTCACCAATTGCTGTGTGCTGATCTTTCCAAGTGGTTCTCACTTGGAGAACTCGGCATGTGAGGGAATTCTTTATGATGAAGGCCAAGGGCCAACATGGGCAGGAGTGGCGGTGGGTGGATTCTGAGTCACTTGGCCAAGCCTGGTATTGTGGCCCATGCCTGTGATCCCAGCACTAAGGAAGGCTGAGGCAGGAGGGTTGAAGTTTGAGCCTAGCCCTGGCAACATAGCAATTTGTTGAGACCCTTTCTCGAAAGAAACAGTACTGTAAAAAGAACCGGGCTGGGCATGAAATTCGTTGTGGTGACCATGAGCAACCCCCAATCTCAGAAAAAAAGTTGTCGGTATTCCTGGTGGAGAGCCTGATCCCCATCACCCTGATCTGAGCCCAGGATGTGGGAGCTGGCCCCGTGGAGGCCCAGGCCCCATGTGCCTCTTCCCCTTCCCCAGCAATGATATCGCCCTGGTCAAGCTCTCGCGCAGTGCCCAGCTGGGGGACACCGTGCAGACTGCCTGCCTCCCTCCTGCCGGTGACATTCTGCCCAATGCGGCACCCTGCTACATCAGTGGCTGGGGACGTCTCTACAGTAAGTGCAGACCCTGTAGTGGCCTCAGGGACAGTGACAAAGGGCCAAGCCTGGGCTGTGGGTGGAAGGCCACACAAGGTCTGGTCTATGGTGGGTGAAGCCTGAAGGAACATATGGCTCCTGGCCCAGTTCCCCACTCGCCACTTTCTGTCTCTGCAGCCAATGGGCCCCTCCCAGACAAGCTGCAGCAGGCCCTTCTACCTGTGGTGGACTATGAGCACTGCTCCCAGTGGGACTGGTGGGGCCTCACTGTGAAGAAAACAATGGTGTGCGCTGGCGGGGACATCCAGTCTGGCTGCAATGTGAGTTCGCCCTGCACAAGTCCTGCTTGACGCTTTTGGCACCAGGCCAGGCAGGGTGTAGGGTGAGTCACAAAGAGCCCAGGCCTAGTAGACAGGACCTTGATTTCCAATCCTGCTCACAGGACCCACTCAATGGGACAGGGCACTGTCCCTTCCTAGGCCTCAGGGATCTCCATCTACATAACAAGGGACACTGTCCTCTGACCTCCAAGTCACACCACCTCCATGGTTCTGACAGCCAGGCCTAGTAGAGCAGTCTATAATCCCAGCACTCGGGAGGTTAAGGCAGGAAGATCTCCCTGAGGGTTCCAAGCCAGCCTGGGCTACACAGCGAGTTCAGGGCCAGCCTGAAATAAATAGTGAGACCCTATCTCAAACAAACAAACAAAACAAAACAAAACAAAAAAACACTTAAGAGGATTCAGGATATAGCTCAATGGTAGAGCACTTGTCTACCGCTGGGGTTTAATTCCCAGCACTGCAAAGACAGAGAGAGAGAGAGAGAGAGAGAGAAGAAAGAGTTTAGAATATTCTCACTGATCTATGAGTATGACCAGTAATGTCAATAATTCACTGTGGCACCAGGAACAAGAGCTGCCATTTCTTGAGCGCTTTCTCCCTGTTAGGCATTAATGTCCACTCTCACCTCTCAGAATTGCCACAAAATCTCGGAGGGGCATTCTTTCCTTGCTCCATCACAAATGCCCCTGCCAATGCACACAGATTCCTAAAGTTCAATCCCAATGCACCAGGGTGACTCTGGGGGACCCCTCAACTGTCCCACTGAAGAGGGCAAGTGGCAGGTCCATGGCGTGACCAGCTTTGTTTCTTCACTGGGCTGTAACACCCTCAAGAAGCCCACAGTGTTCACAAGAGTCTCGGCTTTCACTGACTGGATCGAAGAGGTGAGCTCAGGGGGTTCAGGGAGGGCCGGGACCCAGGGAGCAGAGGCTCCTGCAGGCAGAGCGGGGTGCCTGGGCTGTGCCAGGGGGCAGGTGCTTTCTGTGGCCCCAAGATCCTGCACACCTTCCGAGCAGAGCTGTAAGCCCTCACTACCCAGCTTTCTAAGTTTTTAGGGTTTATGAAGCGGCTCCTGTGCTCCAGTGCTTCCTCCTCACGCACACACAGGGCCTCCTGCTGGGGGACAGAGGAGAACCATGAGACATGGTGGCATTCACGATAGTGACATTCAGGCCACAGAGAGAGCGCAGAACTCATTCCTCACTGGGGACAGCCGGTCCAAGACCATTAAGCTTGTTCACGACAACAGTGATGGCTACACTTTACAGACAACTTAAACCTGTCCCAGAGCTGGTCGAGGCGGTCCACGCCTACACTCCCAGTGCGCTGGGAGGCTGAGGCAGGAGGGCCTAAGTTTCAGGCCAGCCTGGGAAACTTAGCAACTCAGCGGGACTCTGCCTCCCAACTTGAAAAACCAAGTCGGGGGCTGGGGAGGCAGCTAACTGCAAAGGCCCTTCGTGTTCAGTCTGCAGTGCTGACAAATCAGAAACTAAAGTAGAGAAGAGCTGGGCAGGGACATAGCTCAGGGGTGGCGCTGCCCTGGCTACCGCAGCAACCAAACAAAACTGGCCCTGGGCACCGAGTTAACAGTCCCATCGAGAACCCCACGAGGAAAATTCTATCATTGCCCTACTACAGAGGTGAGGAAACTAAAGCTCAGAGAGGCCCAGCGTCCTCCTAGGGCCGCACAGCTCATGGAGCCACGGAGCTGGGAGCTGAGCCCAGTTCGGCTCCAGAACCCGCGCTCCTAACTATGCTCTCTGCGCCCTCCTCCCTGCTTTCTTCCAGATCATAGCCAGCCACTAGCACCGAGGCCCAGCTGGCCGCGCCCATCCGCGTCCTCCACAGACAATAAAGGCGTCTCTGCAAGCCCTGAGTCTGTCTTCTTCTCTGTCTCAGCCCTTCCTCTCGGGTCTCTGTTCCCTTTTTTTTTTTTTTTTCCCGGGACCGGGGATCGAACTCAGGGCCTTAGTGCTCAGCGGCAAGCACTTAGCCCACTGAGCTGTACCTCCAGCCCCCTCTCGGGTCTCTGAAGAGAGGGACAAGCAGCGCCCCGCTCGCCCCTTGCCCTGTGTCTGCCGCAGCAGAGAATGGCCTGGCAGAGGCTGCCACTTCTCCACCCCACACTTCCCTCGCTCCCCCCAGGCGTTCTCCCCGCAAGGACGGGCTGGGACACCCGGCCTCAGAGTCCTTCAGTGTCCTCCCTCCCCAGCTGCAGCAGCTCTGAGCAGAGGTGCAGCTCTGCTGTCCGCGCCCCTCCCCCTCCACACCTTGCAGTCTGGGGCCACCTCTTGGGAACAGGGGCTGGGAGCTGGGAGCATCTGGGCCCACATCAACATCCCGACCTCTCTGAGCCCCAGGAGGCTGTGATGCACACAGGTAGTCCCCGTGAAGTCTCCCTGGTCGGTCCCTGACATTCTTCATGGAGATGTGACCTCTGTCAAACACACAGTGTCACACAATGATGCATGAACCTCTGCAGTGACAGCTGCTGTGGTCCTGGACACCCCAGTCCCTTGTCCCGAAGTTGTCTGCCCTCCCCTCAGCAGGCTCAAATTTAGACTAAGCATGGGGATTGAATTTGGACCAATCAGTGTGCTCAGATTAGAAGGCAGAAGTTCAGGACAGCTTCAGCCAATCACCGGGCTCCCAACAGGGCCAATCCCAGGCCTGCAGCTGCTATCTAAGCAGCCCTCTTCTCACACTTCCCAGCTGTGTAGAGGAGGCCACTTCCTGCTGCAGAGTGGGTGATGTTCAAATAAAGCCTCACTGGGGTCCCTCCCTCTGTTATTTCTCGGGTAGTGGGCTTGGAAGGTCCTATAAATCTACCACTTAGCCTCAGTAGTGGGGACAGAATGGTTGCTTTAAAAGAAAGAGCTGCAAATGCTGAGAGCCCCAGAGACCAGGAGCCCAGGGCGAGCAGTGGCAGCCAGCAGCCAGCAGCAGTGTCAACCAGGGGTGGCATTGGCGCCGCTGGAGGAGCTGCACTTTGCCAGCTCATGATTCCTCTGAGACCTTAGATGAGAAGTGCAGAGACGATAGTGGATCCAGCCATCTCTGAAGAAGACGAGGGGGAAATGAGGCATAGAGGAAAGAAGAGTTGCCACGGTGTCCGACTCTGCTGGCTGCCTGGGACTGAGGGGATCCCAGGACACAGCACTTCTGGTGTAAAACCTGAGAAGATCTGAGGAAAGCAGAGTCAAGTGGGTCACCGGCATAGACAGTCACACATAAGCAGTGCTGCACACAAATGTACTAAGCTCTGCACCAAGGCTGCCCCCGCCAGCCTGTGTGGGGCGGGAGATGTGGAGCTGTGGTCGTTTATTCATTCATTTCCAGAAGGCAGCTCAGAGACGGAAGGACATGGTTCTTGCCCGGAAGTAGTTCCTCAGTTAAACAGAAATGCGCACATCAGGGTCCTGCACTAATCATACACTAGTCACCTACCCTGTGGCAGGTTCCTGGTCGGGAGGAAGGAGGTGAGTGAGAGACCAGGGAGAGCCCTGGCC
>PVLD010036967.1:0-10589 GCA_004027595.1 Dinomys branickii
TAACACCTCACTCTCCTCTTTTCCTACCAAATCCCTCATCTCATCACTCAGGTCCATGAGACTATAAATCTGCTGTGATGACTTACTGGATAAAGGCCAATGTGAAATTGCTTTCATATGATCTTGTCCTGGCTTTTAACTCTTGAAGTATCTTTAGCACCTACAAATGTGCCTGTGCCCACTTGTTTGTTAGATACTAGTCCCAAGAAGGAGGAAGTTCAGAATATTCATGAGATGAAAAAGAATAAAACTTGGACAACAGGCTTTTTAAAGAGGGGTGAAGGCAAATTAGAAAGCATTCAGTTTACAACAGATAATGCTGCAAATTGGAAAAACTATAATTCCTGCAGGACCTTAGTGTTAAGCACAAACCTCTGACATCACTTCAGGGCTATGTCAAAACACTGATCCTCGACCACTTCTCAGTCTAGTAAAATGTCTCTCAACCTCCAGAGCTCAGATCAAGTGTTATGTCTTCTACAACACTTTCTCCAATTTTCTCAGCTGTAACAAAATTATCTTTCCCCTGGATTCTGTCAACATTTATCTCCACCTTGATCTTTACTAGGGCTCCTATCATTTATTCTGCCCATGTTTGGTTATATGTGTCTCTATCCTGAGATGGCTAGCTTCTTGAATTTTATTTAGCAGTGATTTAAGGACCAAGGAAAGTATTTGTGTAGAGGTACAAAAAGGTGCATTAGCACACAGAAAGTGGAAAGGATGGAGAAGCAACAGAGAGCTGAAAGACAGAGGAACAAATGGTGCTTTTCATATCGAATTTTGAGGAATTCTGGAGCTAAATCCACCTTGGAATTTGCATCCAAGCACTCTTTAAGACTGAGGGTAAAAGCCTGTTCACTGAAATCATGCCAGTGCACCTTCTGGACCAGTGATTCTCAGATAGAATCACCTAGAAGGTCTCTCAAAGTATATTGCTTGGTACCACTCTTAGGAATTTTTATTTTGTGAGTGTGGGATAGGGCCTGAGAACATGCATCTCTAACATTTTTTCAAGTAATGCTCATACTGGTGATCTAGTACCACACTTTGAAAACCACTAGGCAGGCTGCCTTGTGCTGTGATGGTATAGGCTTATCCTCAAGGTTCAAAAGAGCCTATGGAGATCAGACCAGTTCCATAGCTATAAAAAGCTGCTGGGGGAAGGAGTGAAATAGTGTGACCAAATTGGGCATCAGTTCCTGTCTTAGTTACTTTACTTATTGTTGAAACAAAATACACAACACTCAAAATTAAAGGAGAAAATATTTATTTTAGCTCACAGTATGTAGAAGTTTCAGTACACAGTTAGTTGGCTCCAAGGCAGAGTGGCATGGCAAAGGGGAATGGCAGAAGAGAAACAGCCTTGGCCTGGTTGGTAGGAAGCAGCAAGCAGTAAGCCTGCCTTTCTCTTTTATCTCATCCTGGCTGCAAGCCTTTTGGATAGTGCCACCCACACCCAGGGTGGGCTAATCCATTCAGCCACACCCACAACTATGCTAATTCCAATCAATGGACTACTTTAGTACCACACCCTTATTCCCAGTATTACACACCCTAGGCCCAGCCATCTCCCCACCTAAGACAACAAGATGCTTTGGGGGGACTAAGATATATGCTGTAACATTTCCTCTTTGCTGAATTAAGTTTAGCATCTCCATGAGCATTGGCACTGCACCTCTTTTAATAACTACTGCAAGAAGCACTTAACTGAAACATTTGTATTCATCTTTACACTTTTTAAAAGTTTTGCAGACAGGAAGTGGAAGACACTTGAAAAATCCTCATTAAATTTTTAAAAATGGATGGGTGAGCTTAACATCTTTATAGTCCTTGCATATTCCTTGAATAGAGCTGCTTCTCAATAAAACTTTTTGTTCCTGCTGCTATGGCTGCTAACGATGTCATAATATCCTTCTCAACTTGACATTGATGAAGATGTTACATGCAGAAGATGAGATGTTCAGAGGAATCAATAATCAGTTTTCAGGAAGTAAATATCTAGAGAACTAATCTAGGCTATATCTGCTGCCCATGAGATGCTGGGGGGGGAGAAGATAGAGGGAATTGAATAGGGAGAGAAGGAGAGAGAGGTACTGGTAAGGAGGCAGCTATGAAGATATGTCCGATATGTCCTACTTTCCTTCATGGATTCTGTATCAGGTAGACTTCCAAGATGGTGCCCAGGATATCCAGCTCCTGATGTTCACACCCATGTATAACCTACTCACTTTGAGTGTGATCTGGAGTACTATAATAATTTGTTCTAAAAATTGAATACAGAAATGGATGGGCTGTTATTTCCTTGATTAGGTTTAAGAACAATGTGGCTTTCTTTCCATCCAATCTGTACTCTCTTACTTTTGTGTGTGTGTTCAAACTGATGAAGCCAGATTCTATACTGGGTGATCCCCTATGAAGATGCCAAATGGTGAGGAGCTAAGACAGAACTCTGACCAAAAGCTAAAAAGGAGTGAAGCCATCAGCCCAACAACATCATGAGTAAACTAAGAATATGATCCACCTATGGTACACTATGAGATCATGGTGAACTTGGTTGAGACCCTGACACATAGACCCAGTAAGGCCATATGTGGTTTTTGATCCACAGAAACTGTGAGAGGAGTGCATGTTGTTTGAAGGCACTAAATTTGGGGGCAGCTTGTTATGCAGCAATAGATAATACAGACCATTTTCTTAAAAATAATGTTTTCTACAGATCATAGAGGAAGGAGAAAGGGGGGAGAGGGAGGGAGGGAGCATGGGAGGAAGGGAGAGACATCAGTCTTCCAAGAGATTTCTGATTCCCACAATAGGGATAGTCTATTGCATGACACTTGTTGCTAATTTGATCTCTTAAAAAAACACTTAATGTCCCAGAATTAGAGTTATCATTATTCAAACTTTGCAGCAATAATCAGGTAATTCCAATCAATTTATTCACAACTAATGGACAGAACTGGTATTTATATTAATGGTTTGTCTTACCCTTTCTGATTCACATTTCTAATTCTATTCCTATCTTCTTGCAGAGTTAAGTGAGACTGTGAAAGAGTGCAGCTATGAGATGTCTGTGGCTGACATTTACCATACTAAAACTGTACATAAACTCTTCTGTACCTCAAGAATCACAGACCAGTTTAATTCACTTATCTGTCCAATTTTCAACAAATATTTACTGACTGCCTGCACTCTGCTAGGAACAGTAATGGAGAGATGGGTACCATAATAATGTACTAATATTGCTTTTCCAATTTGAAGTAACCACTCTGCATCCCTATCTTTGCAGTGGTATTTTTGGTTGTATTTATGTAGCAAGTATTGTGAGAATTTTACCATTTGTGAAATGCTGTCAGTGAAAAAGACAACTGTCAGGAATATAAGAAGTTTGCTATTGGCAGATACTTTAACCAGACTTATCAAAAATGAAATGCCAATAGTAGGCCCTTTTACTACTGCTGGCATGACATTTGACATGAGATTTGAAGTGTTGGCCTGGTTATTTCCCAAGGGGCTACAATGAAGTCTTAAGGGGGTCTCTGTAAAGATGAACCACAGCAAGGCATATACCAGTGTGTGTCTGACATGGATTCTGCTTTGCTTCTCATTTGAGCATATAGCACTCCCATACCTCATAAAATCCTACGTCCCTCAGGGTCCCCAGAGGTCACACGAAGTGAACAAAAGAGAGAATAAGCCCATGAGATGCATTGCTTATAACAGAAAAAAAATATATATTTAACAGTCACAATGAATTCAGCAAAGGCAATTTGGCAATGTACATGAGAAGATTTAATTTACATTTTGTATATCTTTTGATCTAGCTAATCCACTTCAAGGAATTTATCCTAAAAGGGCTGTATGAGGAGAAAATTATGTATCATTGAAAATATATGGCTACATGAATATTTGCTAAAACTATGCTTATGAGGGAAGAAATTGAAAACAGCCTAAACATGCAACAAAGAGGATTAAAGTATTATGTAATCACACAATAGAATATAATTCAGCCATTAAAATAATATTGCATAAGAATAATTAAAAATTAGAGAAATATTAATGCTCAGTATATATTATAAAGAAAAAAGGATTAGAAACATATACATTATTTCTATATTTTAGTAAAAACAGGGGAAGGGAGAGGTTATAGGGCAATGAAAAGTACCATTGCTTTTCTTGTAGCTGAGACAAAGTACCTGATGCCTAGTGTTAAAGGGAGAAAGGTTTATTTGGCTCTCAGTTTGCAGTGCTTTCAGTTCACATTTGGTTGGCTCTGAGGCAGGGGGTATGGCAGAGGGCACTGCAGGGCAGCAGGGTAGGAAAGAAGAAGCAACGAGCAATGCGTGCCTCTTGGTTTCTCAGGCCCTATGCAGCCTCCTCATCCGTAGGGAGCACAGTACTGACACCCAGGGTAGAGCACCTTTCATCCTAGCATCACACCGTGATTCAATTCCAACATCACATCCTTGATAGCAGCAGCACACACGCTAGATGCACCCACATCTGAAAAGCCCCATCCATGACTGCATGAAGCTTTGGGGGTACCTCGAGACACAAACTGTAACACCTGCAATATTAGCGCTCAGGAGGCTTGAGGCAAGAGGATCAGCACAAGTTCTAGTCCAGCATGGGCTACAAAATGAGTTCAAGATCAGCATTAACCAAAAGAGAAATCTTGTCTCAGACACACACACACACAAGAAAACTTAGTAGAATATTATGCATATATTATCTTATTTTCTCTGTATAAATAATTTTAATTCTCCCTTTCCTTTCTGGAAAAATTTTGGAAAATCTAATTACTCTGCTGAAATATTGGTGCATGCCTGAAATCTCAGCACTCCAGAAGCTGAGGCAGTAGGATCACTACAAATTCAAGGGCAGCCTGAAGTACATAAAAACATTCTGTCTCAAAACACAAAACAAAATAAAACAATAAATTTTTACACTGAATAGAACCTTAAAAACAATGTTACACAATCCAAACCAGCCCTACTGTGCTTTATGAATTAATCAGTATTAGATTGTATTTGAATGTATGGAGCATGCAACTATCCCATGCAAGTTCTGGAATATGATTACTGTCTCATCTCTCCTGCACTGTTGCTATAGTTTATGTCTGGATGTCCCTACAGAGCCTCATGGCATCATGAGGAGGGAATTAAGAAAGGAAGAAAGGAAGGAATAGGGAAGGAAGGAAAGGAGGAAGGAGAAGGGAAGAAGGAAAAGGAGCAGGGAGGGTGGGAGGGAGGAAGGGAATGACAGCAGTGGGTATGAGAAGAGAGGAAGGACCCTCTTCCCACTGATGGAAATTTGAGGAAGGGTGCAGGACAGAGACAGAGGCTGGGAGGGAGGGATGGCGGCAGGGACAGTGGAAAGAAGGAAGAGAGGACGCGGGGCTGGGAGGGAGGCTCACAGGAGGGAGGGAGGAGGGAGGAAGGGAGCAGCAGGAGGGGGTGTGAGAAGGGAGGAGGGTGAGATTCTCCTCCCACTAAATGATATTTGAAGGTGGAAGTTCAGGTAGATAGTATTTTTTAATAGTTCTGTCAAATCAAGTAAAATATTTATTGTTGATTCAATCCAGTGAGTTCATTCTCTTGAGACCCCACCATATGAGTCATCTATTTCTGAGCCTCCTTAAAAATTTCCAATATTTGACCATTTGTAGGCAGGAAGGATGTGGAAATCTTCACATGGTATTAAATGCAGCCAAGTTAGCAGGGAGGAATTTAAGGTAACGGTGGAGACATGGAAAGAAGAGAAAGCACCCCTGAAAGGGGTGTCCTTGGGAAGATGCACCAGAGCAGGAGCGCATCCACAGGAGTGCAGCAATGTCCCAAGAGAGGCCCACGCGTGCTGCTCCCTAAGTCCCAGGCCAAGAGAGGTTGGAAGAGAAACCCCGCCAAGCAGGGCCGGAAGAGGTCCAGCCAAGGCCAGGGAACCTCAGCCTCTATGAAGAAGATCAAAGATTCTCGTGGCCTGAGAGGCCCCAGGCCTCTGTATGATTGGAGAAGTGTCTCATGGTCTGTGGACCACAACTGAGCAGCTGAGGTAGTCTCGAAGTTTTACACCAACACTTTGCAGTGATGGTGTAATAAAACATACCTCTGTGAACCTGCAAACGTGTGTCTGCATGTTCTCTGGGGGCTGTGATGAATACACACTTCTCAGAGAAAGAAATACAAATGGCAAATAAACACATGAAAAAATGTTCAACAGCATTAGTCATTCGAAAAATGCAAATTAAAACAACACTGAGATTTCACCTCACCCCAGCAAGAATGGCTAGCATTAAGAAATCAACCAATAACAAATGCTGGTTAGGCTTTGGAGAAATAGGAACTCTTCTCCCTTGCTCGTGGGAATGCAGACTGGTGAAACCACTGTGGAAATCAGTTTGGAGATTCCTCAGTAAACTAGGTCTAGAGGTCCCATTCAACCCAGCTATTCACCTTCTGGGTATTTTCCCAGAAGAACTGAAAACATTATATCACAGCAATATATGTGCACCCATGTTCATAGTGGCACAATTTGTAATTGCTAAATTGTGGGTGCAACTCAAATGTCCATCCACTGAGGACTGGATAAAAAAATTATCGTACTTTTATATAATGGAATATTACTCAGCTATAAAAAAGATAAACTCAAGGCTTTTATAGGTAAATGGTCACAACTAGAGAGCATAGTCACAAGTGAAATAAATCAGACCTGCATGTGTAAGCAATGTACTGTCTCACTCATGTAAGACCCTGAAGGAGTGAATAAAACTTAGGAGATGTGATAGAGATTGTGAAATGAAATGAAAATGCTCAAAAGTAAGGGGCAACTGGAGCATGGAAAAAGAGAAGCAAAATGAGGGGAAATTATGTATGTATGTATATACAGGATAGCTAACAGTTGTACTGCTGTCTTCTATTGCTTTAATGAAAGGAACAGTTACTGATTACTTGTTTGATCAATATTGCATGTCTCTATTTGTTTTCCCGAGAAACCACTTTGAAGATATCAATACTTAATACTACTAATGCTGTTAATTTCCTACCACTTTTTCTATAACTCTCTATTGTTTGTATTGTTCTTACGCTATTTTGTAAATAGATGTCTGTTTGTTGAAAAAAAAATACCACAAACTGTCAGGAAACCATCCTAGGTCCTTTTCCCTCTAGGAAAGTCCACTTTCCTCTTGTAGCTGAATGAACCAAAAGTAAATTGTCTTCGGGCTGGGTAGGGGAGGAGGTGAACTTTCAAGAGGAACGAAGGAAGATAGACCCTGATGTAAGTAAGAGTAGGCAAATGTCAGCCTAGAAAGGCACATGTGTCTCTGCTACTTTGCCTATCTGAGAGAGTTCAAATATGAATACACTGTCTGTTCGGGGGCAGTAGAAATGTGTACCATGTTTTTGAATTACATTCAATAGGCAACTTTAAAGAATGTACAGTGGTATAAGATATGATGGATGTAGAAATACTTAGTCTCTTCCTGAAGTCAAGTAAAGAAGTGTTCCCAGGCAACTGATTTTTTAAATATCAAAATGCTTACAATTTAAATAATTTTCTTGTGAAAAAAATTCCATTTCTTTTATCTAAATAATAGAATTTCTTAACCAGAGTTCAGTTGAGGCATACATAAATTATCTAAAATAGACTAAAAATATACAATTCAATAAACAATCTGGCTCATTTTTGTTGCTTATTTCTAGGAAGCACAAGAAATATGAAAATATATACTCACTACATCAGCAAAAGAATCATTCACTCAGATACTTGTTTAACATGAATTAACACCCACCAAGTTTTAAATAGCAGGGATAGAGACAAAGATTAATCCTACCCTACAGTTCACACTGTAGAGAACAGGTGGGGCAGCTGAGGGAGGAGACATATTAAACCTTTATATGGCAGACAAACAAATTCCACCTTTCAACACAATATTTTATGGGTCTTAATGAATTAATGCACAGTGTGGATGCTATTGATGACCAAGGGGCAGACATTTTTATAATTCTCCAAAGTAGAAAGCATTAGGTTTGCTTTCAAGAGGAGAAAGATGTGAAGAATCTTGAAAGGACTGAAGATTAGCCCAGTCATGAGTGGGCACAAATATAATAAGGAAGGGCACAAAGATGTCATTGGTAAAATGTGAACTGGACACATATGAAATGACAGAATGTTTAGGACAACATAAACCTATTAATTTCTGCTATCTCATTAAAACAGAACTAGATTATATATTTCCAGTTAGCAAGTTCACAAAGTATATGAACCTGTAAGATTTCCTAACTATAGTATATTAGACTTTTGTTAACATTTGTCCACTCACCTCTGCCTATTTTGGGGAACAGAATATGCTTACCCATTCCTTGATTGTGGGTTTGTCTACTGACTTGCATTGGACAGAGTCAGGAGACAGGTGGTTTCAAAACAAGTTGAAAGACTGGGCTTTCTCACTGGCATCTCTGCTCTCTCCCTAAGAAGAACTTGCTCTGGCTAGCTCCCTGGCCTTGGGAGAAAAATGGGAGAAACACAGAGCAAAGCCTTCCTACTTTAGTCCTTGTAGCTCAGCCATCCTCTATCTGGTCTCCAGAATTATCAGCTCATTGCTTTTTATATGCATCTATAATTCTATAGATATTTTGTTATGCAATATTGTGATCATAGATACTGATACACCCATCTAAAATATCTCCAGATACAATATTGCAACCTCTACCATCAGTAACATTTCTTAAATGAGTAGCCCACCACAACTCTGTTTTGTGTTACTGTGTGATACACAATGGTTGACTAGAAAAAGATGATATGGAGTTTGGGAAAAATGAAAATACCCAGAATGCCCCTGCCAAATGAAGAAGTTCCTGAGCTGTTGGTGGGAAATTGAGAGAGAACAAAAAGAATGGAGTAGTACTGAAATCAATATCTATATTTTTTCCAGTATATATCTGGCACTTGACTAAATGCTTGATTTGGGAAGAAGCAAGAATAATTTCAAATCTTTTAAACGTTTAATCCTGTTCTTCCAGTATATTCATAGATGGGAAGACAGTATTACAATGGTACCATTTCTTTCCAAATTATTCAGATTTGACACAGTCTTCGTCATTATAGAAATGTACAAACTGATTCTAAAATGTCTATGGAAATCCAGAGGTCTGGAATGACAATGGAAATATTGAAGAAGTGTAGAGCAGGAGGACATCGCCAGACATAAAGACTTGTTATAAAGTTATAGCAATTAAGTCTATGTGGTATTAGTGCAAGGATAGACAAATAGGTCAGTGGAATAAAACAGAATCCAGAAACAGATCCACTAATATACATGAAATTGGCTCAGCAGTGCAGTGGGAGACACTGTTACTTTTTTCAATAAATGCTCTTGAATTACTTAAATGTCTGAAAAGCACAATAGAATCTTAACCCTCTAACCCTACACTGACCCCAAAATGAACTTCAGATGGATGGTACGTATAAAAGTGAAAGCAGAGAGGAGAAGGAAGTGCGGGGCACAATTTTCCTGACTTACAAGTAGGCAGGAAGCTCTTTAATGGGACCATAAAGAAAAAATCTGGACTATAATTCTATTCCTCCAGTACCATTGGAGCAGGAGGAGAAAAGTTAAACGTGAACCAAAGGTACAATTCCACTTATGCAATACACACAAAAATGTATTACTTCCATCTCGAGCCTTATTTTATGAGATCCCCGATCTCTAATAAAAGTATCACATCTTTCCCCAGTAGGACAATGGATAGCGAGTATAGAACTAATGAGTTTTCACTACTATTAAGAATTAATAGTAGGGAACTTCCGGGAAGATGGCGACTGGGTAGGCAGCAGAGAGAGAACCTCCCAGAGGATTACCACCCAAACAATGAAATATAGCAATATGAAGACAGAAATGAGGACTTCCGGGAAGAAGACGACCAGCCGAGAGAGCGAGTGTGGAGGGAAGAACGGCTTCAGCTCCTGAACCCGACAGAGAACGCGCTACTGGGACAAACTGTGCCAAACCGGGCAGCGCTCCGGGATCCCGCTCAGAACCCCACCCCCGCAGCCAGCGCTGCATGAACTGGAGCAACAGTGACTGGCCGGCGGGATTTCTGAGTCGGGGAAAATCTCCATCCAGGGAAAAACATCTGAACGGCACTCCTGTCTGCACGATCACAGGGTGAGTTAAGTGCACGCTCTAACCGGTTTTTCCTGAATCGGGAAGAAGCTCAGCCCAGCGAGAGACATCAAAGCAGCTTTAAGGACTGCGGGATCTCCCGGGTGGGAAAACCTACTTAGGCGCCCCAATGGGTTTTGTGTGGGGGGAAGGAGCTCCACCCAGGGAAGAACACCTGAGTGGCCTATCTGCAAGAATCCTGGGGTGGCGAGCTGTTTATTCGCCCCAGCCAGGTCTTGGGGTAGGAAGTAGAAGCGGAAATCTCAGCAGACAGCTTAAGGGACATTCTCCCAAAGAGAAGTAACCATTGGAGCAGCCTCTGCAGCAGACCTTTGCCTGCTGA
Source organism: Dinomys branickii (assembly GCA_004027595.1). Classification (NCBI taxonomy): domain Eukaryota; kingdom Metazoa; phylum Chordata; class Mammalia; order Rodentia; family Dinomyidae; genus Dinomys; species Dinomys branickii. The sequence continues at coordinate 10,506 of PVLD010036967.1, forward strand.
ACTGTCTGTGGAATTTATAGCTCCACATTTTGAATCTGATACCCAAAAATGGGAAAACAGAGGAACAAAACACAGTCTCAAAAC
>PVLD010036968.1:0-10588 GCA_004027595.1 Dinomys branickii
AATACTTTCAGTGTGGAAACGTAGTCAGAGCATCCTGCCACCCTCACACACAGTCCTCCGCGCCGGAGGGAGTGTGTGTGTGGGGGGCGGAAATCGAGGAGGGCTCGGCCAGCACTGTAGCCGGCTGCCAAGGAAAGAAGTAGCAGCAGTCGTGACCGTTCCTTCAAAGGGAGACAACCCTGACTTTTGTTCCCCAGAGAGAGGCACCTCATCTTTGCTGCTCACGCTGGTTCCTCGTCTCTTGGAAAACTGATCACGGCGCTTTGGAATTTCGAGTCAGCGCGAGCCAGAACACGAAATCCTATGAGCTCTGCGCAACGCTTCAGACGGTGACGGGATGACAAAGGACAGCACAGTGGGTCCTTCTGAAAATGCTACCCGGAGCGTGGAGGTGTCTGTCAGTTGCCTGGGGAAGTGGGGCACAGGGCCAGGGAATCTTGGCAAACATCTCACGGGTGGAGCCCGCTTGGAAGCAGCCCTGGAGCAGGGCTCGCCTTAACCTGCGGACCTGTGGTGTTTGCCGGCGGCACTGTCCGTGGCCTCAACTCCTTGTGTGGAGGCAGACGGCGGCCTCCTACCCTCTGAAGTGAGCTTCCGGGAAGCCCTGATGCCTCCTGAGGTCCGGAACGGTGGAGGAAGCCCGAAAGCCTCCAAGGAGCAGGCCAGATCCTAGCCAAGGACACCTGGAGCCCTTCTCCACCAGCTAGAGACCATAGCCTGAGGCAACTTCCGGCAGCGGGGAGGGGTAGCTGGAGAGCTTCCCCCAGCGGAAGGCCCTGATTAGTGGAGCCCTTCTGAGTACCGCCCTCCCCTGTGGCGCTGACTGAATAAATGGGAGCCAGCTAGAGCGGTTCTCTGGTGTGAGCCCAGAGAGAATGTTGAATTCTGGGAGGGCTCTGCACCCCTGCTGATCCCCACCAGCCCCGCGAAGAAGGTGCTGGGGAACAGCGCCAAGGACCGAAGACCGGAGAACGGAGACCGGAGACTCGAGGTGCTGGCGAAGCTGCAGGTGGACCTGGGGAACCATGGCGCAGCAGCAGCGGCCCTGGGACGGTTCACCCCAGCGGCAGCAGCGGGAGGGCGACCAGGCCGCGGCCGCCCCTGCGCCCCTGTGCGCCCAGCCCACGGCCAACCTGTGCGAGGCCCCGAAGGCCAAGAGGAAGGCGGAGGGCGTTGGCAGTAGGATGTGGCAGCCCTCCGGCCGGGTGGTGCCAAAGAAGAGAAAGGCGGAAGTGGAGGCCACTGGCACCCAGCGCGACCCGGCCCCGCCATCTTGGGGAGCCTGGGAGCCCTGCCCACGGCCGCCTGGCGCCTCCTCTCCGAGCCGGCTGGGAGCCTCCGGCGCGGTGGTGAAGCAGGAGCGCCTGAGTCCAGAGCAGGAGGACCGCCGCACCCGCAGAGGCCGGCACGATGGGCAGCACCGCGGAGCAGCCTGTCGGCAAGCCAGAGAGGCTAGGAGCAGTGACCCAGACGCACACCGGGGCCCTTCCCGCTGCCGCGGAAGGAGGAGCTCTGGCGACAGGCCCGGGAGCGGGCCGCCTCGGGGAGGGTAGCGCGACGGCCCGAATCTGCAGGCTCCGCAAGCAGGGCGTGAGCTCCACAAGGCCAGGTGCCGGGAGGAGCACCGCTAGAAGAGCAAAGGCCACCACCGTGGCGGTGGTGCTCGGGAGTCGCTGCCTGTGCGGGCTGGCAACGAGAGAGACCCAGAGGTGCCCGTGCAGGGAAGAGCCATCTTTGAACTCTCGGGGGCCCTTCTTCGGGACGCGAACACCTTTCGGGGTGTGCTAATTAAATACAGGGAGCCACCCGAAGTGCGCATGCCCCGAACCCGCTGGCGCCTCTACCCCTTTAAAAATGCCGAGCTGCTGCCCATCTTGCGCATCCATTGGCAGAGTGCTTACCTTCTGGGGCGCCACCGCGGGATCGCGGACATCCCACTCCATCATCCGTCCTGTTCCAAGCAGCACGCGGTCCTTCAGTACCGGCTCGTGGCACACACGCACGCCGATGGCACTGTCTGCCGAAGGGTGAAGCCTTACGTCATGGACTTGGGCTCAGGCAATGGCACGTTCCTCAACAGCAGGCGTATTGAGCCTCAGAGATACTACGAACTCAGACAGGAGGACGTGCTTCAGTTTGGCTTCAGCACCAGAGAGTATGTCCTGCTGCACGAGTGCTCGCATGTGTCCGAGCCAGACGGGGAGGAAGACGCGCAAGGGCACCGGCAGGAAGTCGTTCCTCACGGCCAGCCACCTGAGGACCCACGCTAGTGAGATACTCTTGCTTGCAGTCTGTCGTGGAGCCCCTCTCCTCACCGTCACCTGGGACTCCAGAGAGCCACGTGTGCTGCGCTGCCTCCTGCCTCTGACCACCCCAGGTCTTCCTTCTGTCACCAGGTGGCTGCCGGGATTGCTCAAGGGCACCAACGGGCTTCCCTGTGGCACTTGTCCCCTGGCCCATCAGCCCCGTGCCTGCGCGTGACATTTGTTTTCAGATCTGCTCCTGAGCAAGGCGAGCGCTTGCATTGAAAGGGCCCTCGTGGCCTGCTCTCTTCCCACGGTGATCTTACGGAGCGGGAGAGAGAGTTGGGTGCACCAGGACGCTCCGCTTTGGGCGGGCAATCCCCTGAGCAGAGAATCGTGCTGAGCTCTGCTGGTCACCAGAGCAGCCGCTAGCGTTGACCAGAGCCTCAACCCAACCCGCCTGAGCTCCCGAGTGCTACAGGTGGATTTCTCACCTAGGTGTTTTCTTTCTGTCCGGCAGTCCCTGCGGGCTAGCCTAGGGACTCCTTTCTGACTGTTGGGCACATGCCTGACGGCACCTCCCGAAGCACAGGACTGTGGAGGAAGATCACGGTGGGTTACAACAAGTGCTGCCTGACCCACTGTCCTGAGAGGCCGAAACGGGCCGTGCATCTGCGCCTGGGAGAAAACTTCCGAGTTCTCCGTGGAGCCTGGCCATCACCATTTCCGTCCTCTTGTCTTCCCTCTTGCAAGCGCTCGCAAACGGTCAGCTTTGTTTTTCTTTGAGAAATGCACGGTTCTTCACCTGACAGTGCCCCTGCTTCAGTCGAACAACCTGTGCAGGTGTCCAGAGAAGGTCGTGCAACTCCCACACGTCGCCTTGACAGAACTGCTCAGCGGGGTGTTTACCCCTTTAGGACGGAGAGCAAGGGCACTGCCCAGTGTCCCCAGTTTTTCGGCATAGGAGCGTGTCTAAGTACACAGGTAGTACCTACCTACATGAAACACCCAGGTGGACACAGACGTAAGGCAACTGCGTCAAAGAGCGTGGTACCGATCTTCACAGGATGTTTTATGAGAAATCTACTATGCCCCATGGGTCTGCCTGCATTTGAAGAGCGGATTTTTCACTGATATGTAGTTTTAGGCTGCAAATAACATTGGCAGCCATGAAATGTAAGGGGATCTCCATTCCTAGCCATGATGTAGGGATTTGAGCCTGTCAGAGGGCATCGCCTCCATCTTCTGTCTTCTCTCCACAGGTGTCCATGGCCAGGTGTAGCTGCTATAGTCTGGAGCCTCCCTGAGAAGCCCCAGAATCTCATTGAAAGTCTCCTGCAAGCCTTCTGGCTACACTTTCACCTGTTACTGGATGCAATACATGCGACAGAGCCTCGGACAGGGTCTAGAGTGGATAGGAGAGATTAACCCTAACAGTGGTGGTACCAACTATGTGCAGACGTTCCAGGGTAGGGTTGCCCTCACCAGAGACACCTAGTCCATTACCGCGTCCCTGGAGCTGAGCAGTCTGAGGTCTGAGGAATGGGCCGTGTATTAACGTGCGAGACACGGTGTGGCAGCCACATTCTGACTCTGTCAGAAAACGTAAGGGAGCAGCAGCTACCTTAGGGTTGAAAGAACAGGGTTGGTGAAGCTGAACACTTGGGCCTTGGGTGAAATAATTAAGGCTAGAGATGATAGAAATATTTAGGAACTCTAATTTTGTGGAGAAATACCCACAGCACAGTCAGCCCACATGCCAAATACAGGAAGTAGAGAAATCTTACAAATAATTAGTTTGTTACAAGCAACACCAGGAGGGTGTTTGTATAGATATGTATTTCAAGTTAATTGAAAAAAATACCTAGGAAGAAGGTTCTTTCATCATAGGACAATGTTCTGTTTAATTTGTGAAAATAGGCAAGAATGTCTCGCGGACTGTCTCAGCTATTTCTGTTCAGCAGAATTTACAAAGAGTGCAGGTGTATGTTCACAAAATGTTAAGGAGGAAGCATAGCGGTTTCCTTGAGTCTCTGCCCCCCCTGTCCCACCAGCAGCACCCTCACTGCAGTTCTGTGTTGCAGTGTGGGTGTGGTAGTGAGACAGCATCATCTTGGCTCTAACATAGGTTCACTCCTTGGTGTTGTGCGTTTTTTTGGATAAATGTTTAATGATTCATTCTCACTACATTTTAATGTGTATCACATTCATTTGGGGAATATCAGGAGCAGAAATGATGGGCCCTTGAGTACAATGGAGCCCCACTGACAGGCAAGGATTGGAGGCTCTGACTGGAGGAGCCCACATCAGCTGAGCACCAGTGCGAATTCCAGGTGGCTGTGTAGCCTCTTGGGCTCTTACCTGAGAAATCTTTGAGTTCTCTGCTGCGTGGGTGGCTGTTACAGATATTGCCAGGGCTAATTCATCTTTCCCAACATTCCCCAGCTGTGCACTCACCCAGCGGGAAAGCTGAAGGGGTGAAGCTGATGGAAGCATCCTCAGGCAGTATATGGGACACAGGTTTTTAGCTGAGTTGAGGAACCTCTCCGATGATTCCCGTCGTGGCTATCTTCACCTCCATAAGAAATTCCCGAAGGGTCTTCCCCAGTGGATGTGCCATTCTGCATTTCCTTCAGCAGGCAATATGAGTCCTTTTCTTCTTAACCTACTCAGGGTTTTTTGCACTGATTTGTTCTTGGCCTTTCTTAATGATTGATTTCTCATGTTCATATAAATATATATTTTCCTAGAACCCACATAAACATATATATCAAGTACCCCCAGATAACCTCTTCTATTTATATGCTTATTGCATTTTTAAATTTTTTCATTGTGTCTTACAAGGCCATTGTAATTTTTGCTACAAGTCCTTTCACAATTCTACAATTATCTTATATGATTTCTGAATCTGTGGCTTGTCTTTCACTCCCTTACCTTTGTTTGTACATAAATATTTTTTAAAAGTTATTAGCACAGTAACATTTGGCACATACAGTTCTCAAATATTGTGTTATTATATCACAATAGTCATTTGTGTTTTCTTGATGATTTGTGATGATGCCAACATTCCCATATATCTGTTCTCCACTGGGATGTGTCTTTTGAGAAATGTTAGAAATGTTTTGTGAGATCTTTCATATTTTTTAAAAGGGATCTCTCCTTTGTGTTCATGTTCTGAAACCAAACTATGAAATTTCTTTCCTTATTTTAGATCTTTAACAATTACTTGGTATATGAGATGCAAATATTATCCCTCCTCTCACAGGTAGTCTCATCATTTCATTGCTTACTTCCATTTCATAAATATGATTTGTATATCAGCTACTGTGACTCGTGTAATTCTGCTTGTGTTCCCTTGGCTTTTGGAAACAAGCTTAAATTTTGCTGCCATGATATGTAGCTATGATATTTTGCTGTTTCTGTTAAAAGTCTTAAGATTTTCTTGCATATTTTGTTTGATTTTTACGTAATTTTTGCATGATGGTAATAACCAGGCTCAAATTCATTTCTCTGCATACAGATACCCAGTTTTACAAAACCACTTATTAGAGAGACTCTTCTTTATGTATTATGCAATCTTAATTCCCTATTGAAATTAGTTGACCATACGTGTGTGAAATTCTTGTCGCTTACTCCTCCTTTCCTGCTCTGCTTCCTGCTGCCCTGGGCTGAGCAGCCTCCTCCACTGCCCCCTCCCCCGTGCAGCCTCCTCCTCGGAGCCACCTGAAGTCGGACTGAACACACCGCAGCTATGAACCAAAACAAGCTCCTCCTCCTTTCAGTGTGGAAGTCAGGCGTTTAGTCCCGAGGGAGGGAAAGTGATAACACAATGAGCAAAGACCAGAGAGGCTTTCAGAGCAAAACTGAGGTTTTCCTGAAGATGAAAAATTTCTGCTGTGTTTCCTGCTCCTGCTGCTAACTGTCCCTGCTTGTGAGTGCTCCAGTAAGGCCCTCAGGGATGTAAAGGGTCCTTTCCTCCCATGAACTAGATTCACCTTCTTCTTGTTCTCTACAGTGGTCCTGTCCAAGGTTACTCTGAAGGACTGTTGTCCTGTACTGGTGACCGGGCCCTGACCCCAAGGCTTACCTACTTCTTCTCTAGCTTCTCACTAAGCATAGTCTGTATCTATGTAGCTGGATCTGTCAGCCCCCAGGGAAGGGTCTCTAGTGACTGACAAACGTGTATTGGAATGAGTACAATTTGAAAGATCCTAAGTAATACAGTGCAGCCCTGAGAATCTGGCTCTTGATTCCCTGAGGGAACCTCCAAAACTCATGTGTTCCAGTGTGGACCCTGTAGACACAGCCACATGTTACTGTGCAAGTAGAGCATGGAGACTCGGCCTCAGGGTCCTCAGGTACAAGGCCTCATGGTGCATCTCAGCTCAGTTCCCACTCTGCTCTGCAGATCAGAAAAATGTAGAGAGTGCCCTTTCTGTAAGTCTCCGGGATCCTCTGGGCCCCAGAAACAGGGACCCCTGTGTTCCTGTTACTTCTTCAATTCTACATGATCTTGCTAGTTGTCCATGTGAGACAGATGCTATTTTCTGTTTATAGAGGTGCATGATGGGGGAGGGAAGTGGAAGGGGATTAAAAAAGAAAGAAACCTGCTGTGGTGTTTACCTGTCACCATCCCCAACATTTCTAAACTACATGAACTGCAAACACGAACAAATAAAGTTAAAAATGTTTTAAAAGTGCATCATGGAGAGTTCTTGGTATCCAGCCTAGATGGATCTCATAGGCCGCACATAGCCCGTGCCCCAAATCCAGAGAGGAACACATTACACATCACCATAATGTGGGCCTTTACTCAGCTGCTAGATATAAGGTTGCACAAGCATACGTGTGGAAACCCCTAGGCAGTGGTGGTGAATCTATTGCAAGGTGTTATTTGTTTTTGTTTTCTAAGCAAAAAGATGTCAGTGTATGGTGTGGTTTTTTTTGTAAACTAAAACTTCAGTATTCTGCTTTAAATGCAGTGCTAGTAGTCTGCAAAAGAACACAATGCATTTTATTTCCTTCTTAGTAAACTGGGTGTTTAAGATTGGGGCTCCATTTCAATGGGGTCTTCTGACTTCTAGAAAGAAATATTCTCCCTCTCTCTGTCTCTCTGTCTCTCTCTCTGTCTCTCTCTCTCTCTTCATTCATCTCTCTAATGAGTTTTTACTGGGCTGAGCTCAAAAAGTGGCACCAGCACAAAGATGGAGGCTCCTGCAGTGGTGATTGCAGAAGCCAAAGGAATGTGAAGTTGAAAGGAGAGTTCTCAGTAAATGGATTATCAAGCAGAAACTTTCCGCACCTTTGGAATTTTCTCAGTCCAGGAACAAGGTGGCAGTCATTAAGGACTCAGTAAAAGTGCTACATCGAAGTTTTGTACCAGCTGTTAAAGCAGCTGGCGTCGCCTTTAGAACCTGTCCTTGAACATAATCCATGGTTTCCTGTTCACAGCACCTTAGAACTAGAAATATGAGATAAGGTTGAGAAAAACCAGAGGAGAACTCAAGAACAAGAGAGAAAGATTTGTGTAGCTAGCTTGGTGACTTGGAGGCTAACTGAAGCCACTCTCATCACTATGACTCAGGATGACAGAAAAAGAAGTCGATAATCCTTTCGTGGAGTATGTGACTCCTCAACCTCCATGTTGCAAATATTGTGAACTATGGCGCTCTTGCCTCCCCATCTCTACCCCAATTCCAGCCGCACAGATAGTGCTTTCTGAATACCTAAAGGAAGTGACACTCCAAAGAAAAATATCAGCTTATTGACCAAAAATTCAAAATGTGTCAGAAAGGAGTTAATCATTTGTCAGGTTATGCTATTCATATTATCAGGACCACCAGTCCTCATGGTGAACTGAATGCTTGCTTTCACAGTCTGTGCCATTACACTGTGCACCACCTGATTTCACAGGAGAAATCCTTGGGTCTTGGCCCCCTCACAACCACTTGCAATTTGTAACTCTTACTCCTTTCACCTTTCTGAGGTTGTTCATCTTGAGCCAACCACACTCACTTACCATGTTTACTGATGGCTTTGGTCACACTAAAAAGACTATCTTACTATCAGCCTCACTTAAGCCAAGGAGGGCAAGATTTTCTTCCACTGAAAAGGCAGGATTAGGCACTATCATCCTAGCTTTATAAGCAACCAAAGGAGGGCAGTGGCTCAATTTAAATATTTCTTATGCATTTTAAATTCTGAAACTACTAAGTTACTCTTTTCTCTGCCTTCTGCTGTTGTTAGTACATGGCATTGATTCAAGTTTCCTTGGATGTCTGCTGGCAGCCAGTCAGATCTCAAATGTAGGATTCAGAGACTTTGACTTTCCAAGAGGTCTGAGCTAAGTTTTTCATGAAAATTTTATACTAATAGGATGAGAAAAATCTATAAGAATGCTAAAAGTATAAGGGATACACTTGTAACATGAGGAGATTTTCTATGATAAAAATTTGCAGGCTGCAGGTTTACAAACTTGATTCATTATGAAAATATGGATCTTCAGGGTCAGGGACCCGTGAGGGAGGGGCAGAGTATCTGCAGTCCGTGAGGGGTCCCAGCATTTCCAGATGGCTGTAGAGAGCCCTGATTTTATTTTTCATTTTTATTTTTTTAGGAAAATTCGGAACTCCAAATTTTATTTTTGTTTTTCCTTTTCTTTTCATTTTTAAAATTTTTATTTTAAAGAGGATAGTTAAAGAAAGAACAATATCAAAATACAAACAGAACAAATCAAGAACATTAAAATTGGTACTGGGTTTAAAAACAAAATGATAGAAATTAACAGTGGTTGTTATATTACATATTGTTATCTTCAATCAAGTTGCTCAGATTTCCAGATGTAACAACAGAAGACTTATTAAACTTTAAAGAGAATAAGAAAATAATATATAAAACAGTAGAGACAATACAGTGTTTCACTAGATAGGATGGTAGGACGTCACCAATGGTTGTTATATTGATATTGTTGTCTTCACATCGGTTGCTCAGATTAACAGATACAAGCATGCAATATATATATATACACACTAGCTGTTCCTGTCAATAAACCATCAGACATCAGCAGTACAGTTATCCCAGCGAGCCATTTATATATATGGCCTTAGTACTTTTTCTTCCCTCCCTCATCCCAGTTGTTCCTTCCTTTGTGCATTTCCCTTTAGTATTACCTATTGTACATTTTGGGTTTTATTTACTCCTTCATATTCTTACACAAGGGAGACAATATGATGAGAACCCTGATTTTAAAAAGCCAAGAGTGGGCTGAGATGGAGCTACATGGACTCCCAGAGACTTCCCCGAATCAGGATACTGGGAGAATTTGGAGAACAAGGTCCAGAGGTTTTATATGAAGACCACACCCAAGGATGATGAAATACTGTTAGAAAATGCAGCCATGGAGAAGGACACAGGGGTTGCACCAGAAAGAAAGAAAGTTTAGTTATATTTTTAAACATTTGTCTCCGTCTCCTATAAGAACCACATAGACACATTCTTCTGTGTCCTAGTAAAAACACTGCCTTGGAAAGGCAGGCATTAATAAATACAGTCAGCAGGTCAGAAACTCCTCAGGACATGGACACTTTAATGTTAAAGATACCCACATAAACTGTGATCAAAATCCACAAATCCTGGCCCCCGCTCAATTTCTCTGTGTGTGGAAGGACGAATACTACAGAAGATACAGAAAAGAATCTCCACAGTGCGCCTATTCACAGGGCAACCGGTCCTCATGTGAAAATCACTGTCCCTGGGAAGGACCAAAGCACCCAAGCACTCCACCCTCTGTCCACTCGTATACCTTCAGGGCCTCCCCCATGCAAAGCAACCCCAGGCTCAGGGTGAAAAGCCAGTCCTGGCTGAGCAGCCCCAGTCTCCTCCCACAGGAGCCCTCATCCAGCATGGAGTTCTTGGCTCTGCTCCTCTGCCTGGTGGCAGCGCCCTGCTATGAGTGTCTCTGAGTTTCAGGAGAGGAACCTGGGCACAGGGTATCAGGTGTGTGTGACTGACGGTGATGCTTCTTGTCCTCAGGTGTCCTGTCCGAGGTGCAGCTGCGGGAGTCAGGATCTGGCCTGGTGAAGCCCTCAGAGACCCTGTCCCACACTTGTGCAGTCTCTGGATTCTCTTTAACCGATTATGGTGTCATCTGGGTCCGTCAGTCTTCACGGAAGGGGCTGGAGAGGATTGGTACTATCTGGAGTGCTGGAGGTACAGATTATATAACTCAGCCCTTCAATCACGAGTGGGCATCAGCAGGGACACTTCCAAGAGCCAAGTTTCACTAACACTGAGCAGCCTGAGAACCGAGGACAAGGCCATGTATTACTGCGCGAAACACACAGTGA